>SNQJ01S0051187.1:0-22154 GCA_010110895.2 Picea sitchensis
TAAAACAGACCCCATAGCCCAATGGATGCATGAGCGATATTTCAACCATTTTTATAAAACAAACAATACAGTCTAATTTATTTAACTACCCTAATATCTGAAATCTAAAACAAATTTAAATCTTACAGAGAGATCCCTCTCTGAAACTAGAAGGGATAGATCCTAGTTTTGAAGCAGTTGGATAAAGTTACCTCTAGTAAATTTATTCTATAACACGAAAACCTCTAGGAATTTACAGAGTGATAACATAGTTTATCCGATGAATAATCAAGTTCTCTTCGACGATGCATTTGTGGGACCGTATCGTCTTTTAGTTTCATCCCCTATTTAGAGGCGAGGGGAGAGAGGTGTCATAGTAGGAGTGGCTTTTGTTGACTTCGAGACCATGGAACAAAATATGGAGGGACTCACAATGAACATCCTAGATGCCTCTATAGATGATATTCCCATGCATTATCAGTGATATACAATGGGTTTGTCTACATCCATCAGTTGACTTCTCCATAGAGTAGCACGGTTAGTCTCTTGTTATAGTAAGAAGCATGCTTGATGCTCTGCTGTATATGAAGCCATGTGCTTCACATTTTTGGTATTTTGGTATTCGGACAAAAACACGTTTTGTAAAATTTTATCATTATTAATATGAGGCTCCTACCGACTTACTTGTTTTATGTAAAAAAATGTGTTTGGATTTTATAAATGTCTCAAATGTTTGTCTAATACATAATTATCTAATGCATTTGTTAGTGTATTTATACATCTAGAAATGTGTTGATATTCAATGTAATCAAAATGACGTTCCAAGAGGTGAATTTGTAAATATACCCTTAACAATGTAGGACTTCAGATAGAATAAACATTACTCTACTGTAGTACCACTAACTTTGAATCAAGTCATACAACAAGATGACGAATTCCAAGTGAAACAATATCGGTCAATAATTCGATGACTACACTATATTCCACGATATTGTTAGTTGCACAACCAAGGAAAACACCATGTAGACTAATCAATTCATATGTAGGTGCATAGATTGCCCAAGAAATAGATGATAAGTTTTGAGTACTGCGACTAGCGCCATCAGCGAATCCAATGTAGGGTAGTGAAGACACCGACATCTAGAAACCAAGAACAATGCAAGTTAAGCAGTCGAACGGTGGAACCAAACAATGAAAGAGAATACAAGAGTGTGATACACTAAAAATACACAACACTCATGCAAAGATGACTTAAGTATAGTAAGTCTTCAAGTAAATCCCATTTATGGGTTCACTCAAAGGGACTCCATCATAATCTACCAGCTCATAAGCTCCCTTCTCCAACACTTGTTTCACAATATAAGGACCCCGCCACATGGGCTCGAATTTACTGGCCCCTAGAAAATCACAATATTTCTCGTAAAGAAGAACTAGATCACGTTCAGAAAAAACATGTGGCTTGACATGCTTGTCATATTAGGATTTAACACATTTTTTTCTGAGTTTCAATAACTAAGGAAGCATCACAATGGGTTTCGTCTAATTGCATCAAATACAAAAGACGTTCCTCTTCAGTAGAGGTGTTAGGGAGAAGTTTGATGGCTAGTTTCAAAGATGGTATTTCACATTCAATCAAAAAAATTGCTTTGATACCATATACTAACTGGAAAGGTGTGAATCCCATGGGAGACTTAACGAATGTTTGATAGGCCCATAATGCTGAGAACAACATCGTGTGCCAATTTGACTTATGAATTCCTACCATTTGTCGAAGCATAGTAGTGAGAAATTTGTTAATTGCCTCAACCTAGCCATTGGCTTGCGGATAATAGGGTGTTGATTTTTCATGGTGAAGACCCAACTTATCAGTAAGTTCATACATCATAAAATTGCGAAAATTACTACCATGATCATTAACGATGGCTTGAGGGACACCAACTCTAGTAATGATATGATTGAATATGAACAACACTGCAGTTTTCCCGGTGTTATCAAATGTAGGCATCGCCTCGACCCATTTAGTGAAATAATCCACAGCTACAATAATGTATCTATGCCCCCCGACCAAGTGAGGGTTACATGTCATGAAGTCAATTCCCCATTTTGCGAATGGACGAATGAAAACTATAGGGTGAAGAGGATCAGGGTGAGATCAAATCTTATTGTTTTAAGTTTGACAAGCGTGGCATTTCTGGACGAAAGTAATGAAATCCTTAAACAATGAAGGCCAAAAATAACCATCTTGTAAGATCTTTTGGGCAGTGGCATACCCTGACATATGACTGCATCATGATCTGGAGTTACAGTCATTCAAATATTTCTCAGCTTCATCATATGTGAGACATCGTCGAAATAGGGAATCAATACCATGACAGTAAAGGGTATCACCAAGGATGATTTATTGATGAGATTGATACCATATATGATGACGATCTGTACTAGAGATATTAGGCTGGAAAGTTTGAGTCTGGAGATAGATGATAATATATTCATACCATACGTCATCAAAACTGATCAAAAAAAGGGATTCATCAGGTAAAGAATCCTCTTCCACATTTTCAGTCTCACTAGAGGGAAGGTCACATATCAATTCGACAAAAACAAAAGACTTCTTTGACTTAGCCCGTTCCAACTCCAAGTCAAACTCCTAGAGAATAAATATCCATTTGGAGTACTTTCCCCCCAACAATTGTCGGGTAAGGATATGTTGCATGGGGTTGCAGTCAGAAATGACTGTGGTTCTGCGTAACAAGATGTAGTGATGAAAACGTTGAACAAATTGAACATCTGCTAAGGCCATCTTCTCCACATGTAGGTATTTGGTTTCGGTAGTCATGAGACTCTGACTCAAATAGTATATCACATGTTCATCATGTGAATCATCCTCTTGGACTAATACCATAGCAATGGTAGAGTCTGAAGCATCTAAGTACAAGAAATAGTCTTGGTTATAGTCAGGGGGAAACACCAGTGGTGTATGGGTTAAAGAAAGTTTCAAAGCCTCAAAAGATTTGTTTTCAATATTATCCCATACAAATTCGTAAAATTTCTTGATAAGATAAGTAAATCCTTTCATTAATTCAACGTAATTGGGAATGAATCGACGTAAAAAGTTTTCCTTCCCTTGCAAACTTTGGAGTTGACATATCATGGAAGGACGAGGTAGATTAATGATAGCCTCAACCTTCAAGGGGTCTACCTGAATCCCATGTATAGACATAATAAAATCTAGAAGTCTGCCAGATTCCACACAAAAAACAAATTTGTGTGGATTCAAACATATGTGATAATAACGATAGCGTAGGAAAAGGCCCGCAAATGTGTCGAGTGATCTTTACGATGCATGGAATGTGTCGGTAGATCATCTAAATAGAGTTGTACAATGTTCTTAATTTCATGAAAATTGTAAGACGTAGTGCGCTGAATAATCGCACCAACATTTTTGAGACCAAAGGGTAATTTCTAGTAGGCAAAGGTTCCTCAAGAGAAAATAAAAGTAGTCTTGTTTTGATCCGCTAGTAAAATATTGATTTGATTATAGTTAGAGAAACCGTCGATCGAGGAGAATATTTCACTCCCGGCATAGTCATCTACGATCTTCTCAAAGAAAGGGGTTGGATAATTGTCCTTAGGACAAGATTTATTTATATCCCTACAATCCACACAAACGTGGATTGTGCCTTGTTTCTTATTGACCGAAGCAACATTGGATACCCAATCGGTCAAAGCCATGGGATAGACAAAGCTAACGTTAAGAAGTTTTTCGACATCAAGCTTGATAACAACAACTTTACATGGATGTACTGGGTGAAGTCTCTTCCAAATGGGTTTAGCATCCAGATAAGTCTTAATCTCATGCACAACAATATTGATATCAATACCTGGAATTTCTTCATAACTCTAGGAAAAAACGTCACAAAATTCTTGAAAAGGGGATTTATAGGTGTAGATCTCATCAGTAGAACATGAGGCACCGATATGAAAATTTTCCACGACTCTAGGTTTAATATATATATCAAGTGGAATGGTAGGTGAAATATTACTCAAGTTCCCTTCATAAAAAACATCGTGTGTTGACTCAGGAACAAAAGAAATAACAACAACAATCGATGACATCGAAATCCATTGGTAGATCTCTATGGTATCACATTCTAGGAAGAGGATAGAACGATGATGCCCATCATCCCATGGAGTATCTTCCATAGACATGACTGACATGATAATCTCATCAGTGGGAAAGATCACGTGGAACAGATCAGGAGATGTATCATAAAGAGAAGGAGGAGAGGGAGTTGTTGATTGAATAACTTGATAAGTTGATTCGACCAGAATTAAAGGCATCTGGTCGTCGTAACAAAGATAATCACCAGTGTTAGTTACTATCCATGGGTAATATTACTTGGGGGTTTCATGAACAACGGTTAAGATCATGTTAATCGAAGTGACAAAAGGAGGAGGAAGATCGGGTGGTGGAATAGGAAATGCACCCATCAAAGTTGAATCTTTTAAAAGACTCATGACGACATTATCATAACTGAGAGGTGTCTTCAAGATAAAAGGCATGTTTCTAGTACGTGAATCAAAATTAAGGAAGGCTAGTTGGTCAATAGTAATGAACTTTCCTTGGTGCAGGAAATGTAACACACGAAAAAGGGTAGAAATAACTGCGTGCATGGAGTCAATACACCTATGGCCAAGTAGAAGATTGTAATCAATAGGTGCATCAAAGACCTCAAATTCAACATTGACCAATTTACTTTCTAGTGTAATAGACAACGAAGGAAGAACACCATAATTTTTAAAACTTGTACCATTTAATTCCTTAAGAGTATTGTGCGACTTGGTAAGGGAAAGAGAACCAATAGATTTCCAACAAGTAACGAACATAATGCAAGTCGAGGCTCCTTCATCAATAATGGTCCGACAAATATTTTTGTTTTCCACAACAACTTGGATCTGAAAGGCTAATTGAGGAGGAATCCTGGGAATATGATATTCCAAGTCAAATATTATCAAATTGGTATCGGTAGGATCAATTCCACAAATAGTTGTTAACAACGCCTTCCGTTGAGTAGGACAACTTTGAAAGATTTTGAGAGTCGACACTGCAGAGGGTGCTTGTGCAAGGTCTTCTACAATACTATAGTTTTGGACAACACATGTGTGAGGATTAAATGAAGACTTTCGAACAACACCCTTGGGGGGAGGGTGAAGAACTATATCAAGACCTGGTCGTTCGAGATGAGGAGGACCATTTGGAGGTGAAGTTTGAGGAGGAGGTTGAACCAATGACGGTGGTAAATTGTCAACTTTATATTTCGATGGAGAATAATCTTTGTCTCAAGTTGCAACTACAACTTTTTTCTTCTTGGAGTCACTCGTATACATAACGACATAAAACATGGTGGAGGGAGAGGGTTGGTCATGGATGACCAATTGGGCCTGCTGCTAAGAAGTAAGCGGTTGGGACAAGATGAAAGGTGTAGAAGGCTTCTCTGTCCCTTGCATGAACTTAGTAACCTCAACACATCGTGGACAATCTTTCGTATAATGATCGTCACCAAAAATAAGGCAAGGATAATGAGGTTTACATTTATATTTCTCATCAGCAGGATGCATTTTAGGCTTCTTAGATTGCTAAATAGTATTTTTTTCCTCCTTATTCTTACCCTTCCCTTTATTTTTATTTTTATTTTTACCGGTAGGTGTAGATTGAACCGAATTAACTTCAGAAGTTTTACCAGTAGGAGTAGGAGTAGGAGTATTTTGTACATTAGAAGTTGTAGACTTGATATTGGTATGAATATCATTTGTAGATTGAGTCTCATCATGGAAGGTGCCAATCACACCATCAACAACATGAGAAGATATTGGAGGTGTTGGGTTAGGATCCGTAGAAGGACAAGGAGTGTCAATGATAAAGTCGTAAAGTGTGCTTGTTTGCGAATAAATGATATCTTTCTACTGAGCATGAATAATCACCTCCTCTTCAATGATGACATCACCCATGGACACATCATGGGATATGGGCCCAATGAGTGATTTGGTAAACCACTCAGCCAATAGTTGATCAGGAAGGAGAACTTTATTTAAGCATCTTCTCCTCCTCTACTCATGGATATGATCAGAAATATGAGTGGAAGAAGATTTTTTAAAAGAAATCAAAATTTCCATTCACGTCTCATATCGAATTGGAAACTAGTAATGTGTTAAGAAGGCCATGGCTAGGGTATTAAATTCATTAAAGAATCCTTCTGGAAACTCAATATACCATTTGGCTACCGAACCTATGAGAGTTCATTGGAAAAGTTGTAATCGTATAGAGTCATCCATCAATGAGTTGGATGGACACCAAATATGGAAATTCATGACATGATTATTTGGGTATTCTCTCAATCGATCGTCAAACTTAGGAATGTCAGATGCTAACTTGGCCAGTATGACGAGCCAATAAGGAGAATGCAAAATAAGATCATCCAAAATCCTAGACAAATCCGGTAAATGCAAAGTGGATAGAAAAGGAAATTGTCTATTCACTTGAGGAAAATAGTAGTTTTGAGGAGGAAGTCCCATAGGTATACCAATAGGACCATAAGAAGTCTGTAGATATTTAGACAGTCCTGATAGATTGGGTTGTGGAGGGTTTTGATTAACATTAGGTATGTTCCCTTGGAAAGGAGCATTAGACTGAAATTTTTTACCCCAAGTAGGATTCATAGAAATTGGATATGGTTGACCGAGATTACAGGGTACAAAAGAATTAACTCGAGGATGTTTTCCCCCAGATGGTTGTTGATTCCCTTGGAAAGGAATATTCCAAGGTTGAGATTGTAACACTTGTATATTTTGTCCATAAGCTAGGTTTTGGCCTCCAACTTGAGGTTTCCCCCCAATTTGAGGTTGTCCCCCAATCTAAGGTTGACCCCCAAATTAAGGTTTCCCCCCAACTTGAGGTTGACCTCCAACATGAATCTGAAAACTAGAAGTGACAGAATGACTGATGCCTCCAACTAGATTGGATCTATTGGACCTTGACCAAGTTTTGGGAGCACTTGGTAATATTTAACCATTTTTGGGACTTTGACAACCTGTCGAAGGTGGAGTGCTAGACGAAGCAGAGATTGCAGAATCTCGACCCACTTTTGGGTCCCTTTTTCGGTTTTGGGAATATGTAATGGGAAAGGGATGTAGGCTCGTGGGTTTACCCATGTTTAGTCCCATTTTGTATATATAAATAGAAGTATAGGCAAATGTAAGAAAGGAGTAATAGAGAAGAATATTGTATCTATGTGGTATAGGCCAAGTGCCAAGAGGGAATCTGTGTGACCAAGAGTTGTGTGCATTCTGTATAGATTTGCAGAGCTTAGTGCAAGTCCCTGTGTGAAGGTATAGAAGGATTTGTGTTGAAGGGCAAGGAAGAAGGATCTAGCAATCTACGCATATCTTCTATCATATGCGTAGTAAGGGTTTCTAAGGTTTTGTACTTGTAACCGATTGGCCGACGATAAAAAAGAAGAAGAGTTGGTGGACGTAGCCCCAGGGTGGGGGTGAACCATGTAAATCTCTGTGTTATGCTTTGTTCTTTGACTTGACATGTTTATCCCTTATTTTGCTAAGTGATTTGATATATTTAGATAGATCTACTTATGGTTTGTGCTTCATTAGATGTGTATGAATAGTAGATCTGATATGTATGAAGATGCTTAGTGATGATCTACTGGATATGATATGTTTTATTGTTGCTAAGTACTAATATACCTTAGATCTAAGTGAATGATGCGATGTTTTGTGTTATCTGAGAATTATAATAAGGGTTGAATATTGATGAATGATCAATGCTAAGTGATCTCTAAGTGATACAATCACAAACCTATGTCCCAGCTAAGGTTGTAGACACTTGAGTCCTACAAACACCCTTGCCTCTACCTCATGTGAGACTTAATATGCTTCACAGGTGTTTCTAAAAGGGCCAGTAGTTAGGGTTTTGTTGGTGCGTTGTTGTAGCGTTCAACCCTGGGTCAACCCCTATGCCAACAAATGGTTCTATTGTCAGGACTGAAACTGTGATTGTTGGGAACTCAGAAAGAAGAAGATTTGTGCAAAGATTTTTCCTGAAACTATGGAATCTTTGTGCGTGGATATATGCCCTAGTGTGAAGTATTCTATCTGATCTGAAAGAAAGAGGACCAATCTGAGAGAAAGAGGCCCAATCTGAAAGAAAGAGGCATGATCTGAAAGAAAGAGGTTTGATTTGAAAGAAAGAGGCCCGACCTAAAAGAAAAGAGGTTGGATCTAAAGAAAAGGAACGAGATCTGAATGCTTTGTGCTCCGAGAAAGGTAAAAGTGGGAATTCTTGACTAAAAGAGGTAAGATCTGTAAGATTTGTGCTCTGATAAAGGTAAGAGTAGTTAAAAGTTTTAGATCTGGAGGCTTTGTTCTCTATATAAGTAAGGTAAGTGAAATTTTTTGTTTCTAAGGTATGGATCTAGGTATATTTAATAGAGTTTATCCTAGTTTGGAAATTGAGGCACTGATAGATGAAAAAAAGCTTGATATGAGTAGATCTGATAAGAATAGTGATATATATGTTATACCTATGCATAGAAAAAATGTTTGGACTAACAAATGGCTGTAGGATCCTACAAAGATTTTTTTGCGGATTAGCTACCATGAGCCTAGTGCGCAGTATAGAAGAAGTTTGGGATCATTTAAAAGAAGGATAGGAGTGACCCTCTGTTATAGTTGCAAAATACCTAGACATATTGCTAAGGAATTCCCTGACAGAGGATATAGTTGTCTTTGTTGCAAAGCTATGGACCATGAAGTATTGGATTGCCCTAGAATGATATCTAGGCTGGAAGAAATGAATCTGAATTAGGAAAACCCTAAGACAGATCTAGAAGAGGAAGAACCCTAGAAAGAATTAGAGAAGGTATTGATACAAATGAAAGAGACCCTGAATGACCACCGATATGTTAGACTATCAAATATTTTCAAATAAAAAGAATTCATTGAAGAAAGAGTAGGAGACTTTGACATTGACTATGTCCTTGATGAAGAGACACAAGTGAACATTATTCCAAAAAGAACTTGGGAAGCTATAGGGAAGCCTGCTATGATCCCTTAATTAGGAGGAATAGGACTATTCAGAGTAAAACTGATGATGTTATGTGGAAATCTCATTCAAATACCTATGACAGTCAATGGAACTTTGATAAGGGAAGATTTTGAGATTATTAAATTAGTTGAAGGAAGTGCCCCCTTTACCATGTTACTATGAAAATATTGGATTGATAGAGATCAATCTAGAAAGAAGGAAGAAGAAGAATTCTTAGAATAGAAGAGACAAGAGTTAAAAGATTTCATTACCTGAAAGATTGCACAGTTGATTGAAGAATAAGAGAACAGATCAAAGCTACTTGAAACTAGAAGCCCAGATATCGAAGCTACAAGAACATCAGAAGACAGACAAAAGGATGACATTTCTACCCCAGATAAAGAAGAAGTGATACACCTGAATCCTAAGAAAGGATCTCAGCAGCACGAAGTGACTATGCCGAAGGAAAATAAGAATATGAATGGGAAAAGAACCACCAAGACGAAGTTCACGGGCAAAAAGGCTAGGAAGCTACGTAAGAACAAGGTCAAGATTGAGAAGTTATAGCAGGTTCCAAAGGGTACCTCGCAGAAAGAAACTTTACAGAATTGGAGCTTTGTCGGGATATCATAACAGTGACATATGCCACTTCTCTATGGCGAATAAATATAGCCATTGGAATCCGATATATCCATTCAACTACTGCATCGAATGGCTAGAAAATAATTTATGGTTTTCCACTAGACCGTTGGACCACACCATAACAGACATAAGAAGAGTAAATGAGGCTCATAACCATTGCAAGTAAATTGTTTCCAAGATTGCCTATTTATCTCATCGCACCAAGAATAAAGAACACTTTTGCCAACTAAGAATTTGAAACCCGTAGATTAGAAATTGTATACAATGCTCATTGTGCTCTTGTTGTTCACTCTAGTGCAGTGTCTAAGATCGTCATGGACCCGATTATCTTATCTTGAGCACGTATGTCCGACGATCTTACCGCTACCGAATAATCTGTAACAAAAGTTCTCCTTGAGCTAAGGACTAAGAGAGTGATGTTGGAGTGAGGGTTATCCACAGGATTATGGGCATCATCCATGAGAGGAATGGAATCCTCTCCATCCACTGCTCACATCGGTCCATCCTGGCTAGCTGATGACAAACGTACTAAGCACTAAGATGACCTCGCCAATGCCAAGCTGATTTTGAGAATTATACCTTCCTATATACCCCCTCTGAGTGGCGCCATCAACCGTGATAGTGTACCCTGAGAGTTCAAATATGTCATGATCACTGTGTACCTTCTGAAAGGGGTGCACGTAGTTCTCACCGACTAGGATAAGCTCACAACACTGAAATTTAGTGACTTCAACCTTGGAGATCGAAAAGCTTACAACATGTTGGCCCCGCATAAGTACTTGACCAGGACCAATGGAAAGAATTTGAATATTATCCTAGAACCATGGACCCAGAACCTCGTGCAGTCCACACTGCTTATTGTGATGAAGATTCCACACTTTGGCCGACACCAAGAAGTAAACACATGCATGAAATTGTTGTTGTCCTGCTACCACGGAGGATACTTATGGTTGAAACGTTGCATCACTGTGGATCCAACCTTGATCAATCGGATCACATGGCTGAGCATGCAGGGCCTTGACCCACATAAGTTTTACCCTCGAAATACCTCAGACTGAGCATTAGCCCAAAAAATCAAAGAAACTTATGGATATGTATATAAGGGTATGCGAGGTTACAAGGTAGCCTCTATCCAGAATGATGCACTGCACCTCAAATGTCAAATGATCGCAGTCAATCTAGTTTGCAAGAATCAGCCCACCCAAGTAATTGGGTTTGTTGTTGGCCTCGTTGGGAAGTGTACAAAAGGACTACAATTGAATTGGGCATAGTACCTTGCGAACTAGCTAGAGCTTGATTGCAGAGGAGCGCAGGACCAAGGATATGAGTTCCACTTCAACTGGCTTCTCATATTGATATCTTTCATCGCATGGGAGATGCCAGAAGGTGTGAATTTCCTGGACATCGAGCTCTTTGAACCTTTGGCTATGAATTTCAATACCTTGTGGCACTCGAGTGATATGAACAAGTAGTGGAAATCCAATGCTGTCTTCCACACCTACTACAACCAATTGAAGATTGCAATCCAATATACACCGTGCATCGCTCCAAACACCCCTTAAAGGTTTCAACCACTAATGAAGTTCAACGAATATAGGAAATTTATATACATCACAGCATGTGCTGACGAGAACGAGAAACATTTACAGTCCTATTATAAGTTAGCATAAGAAGACTTGGAAGAAATCACCAAGGAGTGGTCGGTAGAACTCCTCATCTCAGCAGAAACCGTAGATATTTATGATATAGATAGTCCATAACTTGTGCATGATACCCTTGGACCAAGAAAGACCAAGAAAGATGAATAATTTCAAGATGTCAACAATACTTCTGTGAATACCACTTCGATCTTACATGTGCAGGGAGGTGATGGTGGAGAGCCAGGTAACACAGAGGTCAAGCAAAATAAAGGTGAAGTTACATCGCCTAGAAAGGAGGATGATCCCTCCAAGAAAAGGAAGTTTACCCCACCAAATCCTTCATCCTGGAAGAAATCTAAGGCAACCAAAACCAAGTTTGAGACTGTTCTTACTCCAGATGAATTCAACTTCATAATCACTGCACTGAACGATACTTCGCTAGAGATAGGAGAAGGAGGAAGCCAAGTAGGAGGAAGTGTTTAGTCGCATTAGTGATGAGCCTCAAGGAGTACAGTAAGTAATACAGTCTACTGTGCAGTTTCCACTGTGCCCCTACCATGAGGAACACCAAACTTAGGTGATGATCCAACCCAACTACATCGGATTGCTGATACAGTCGAAGCTCGACTGCGACAAGCTCCAGAAGAGACTTCACAATCCACCCAGGATTTAGTGCAAGTTAATAAATACCTTGAGGACCACATAAGTACAGCAAAAAGGGAAAATATTTCTCTACAAAGAAAATGGGATGAAGAGAAAGCAGCTTTATAGAAAAACAAGGAACATTTGCTCGTAGAGAAAATCGAAGTACAAGAAAGGGTTCGCAATGCACTTCTCTCTGTGAAAGTCATAGAAGTGACAACCAAGGAACGAGTCCCACAGTAGGTGGCTCAACTTGAAGAGTTAATCCAACAATGAATCGTAGATATAGAACTTTGTACCGTGCCTGAGACTCCTCAAGAAATCAGACACCTAAGGGAGGCAACTGCTCGCAGCGCAATTAGCAGAATGAAATCTATTGACTTGGATTGAAAGTAGTTGAGCTCTAGGAGCGCTCAGACATATGAAAACCTTACAGAAAATACAGAGTTACAGGAACTAGAGTCGCAAATCCAGGAAGCAAAGTAGCATGTAGATACGCTACAGGCGTAGCTGAAGGCCTTAACACCAGTTGAAAGAATGAAGAGGTTTCCTGAGCAATGCACAACCTAACAAAATATCTACACAATCTAGAGAAAAGTGATGGAAGTCTCTCAACAAATTCAACCAGTGAAAGAGAAGGCATGCCAACTGTTCAACGAAGTTGAAATCCAAGGAGCCTAGTTAGAAGAGGTTGTCATAACAACAGAACAAAGCCTAGAAGGGCCAGTCAATGATGCACTCATCCAGGAGTTCGCTCAGAAAGAGGCCATAGCATTGCAGCAAGTCGAAGTAGCTCGAGCCAATATTGAGGTGTTCGAGCCAGAATTTCTCAGACCAGAGTGACTCAGGATGAGTCATAGGTGAGTGTTGGGCGCCTGTTGGCCCTTGACCAAGTTTTGGGAGCACTTGGTCATATTTGACTATTTTTGGGACTTAGACAACCTGTCAAATATGGAGTGCCAGACGAAGCGGAGACTGCAGAATCTCAACCCAATTTTGGTCCCTTTTTGGGTTTTGGGAATATGTAATGGGAAAGGGATGTATTCCCATGGGTTTACCCACACTTAGGCTCATTTTTTATGTATAAATAGAAGGATAGGCAAATGTAAGAAAGGAGTAATAGAGAATAATATTGTATCTATGTGATATAGGCTGAGTGCCAAGAGGGAATTTGTGTGATCAAGAGTTTTGTGCATTCTGTATAGACTTGCAGAGCTTAGTGCAAGTCCTTGTGTGAAGGTATAGAAGGCTTTGTGTTGAAGGGCAAGGAAGAAGGATCTAGCAAGATGCACAAATATTTTGTCCTATGCATAGTAAGGGTTTCTAAGGCTCTGGGCTTATAACTGATTGGACGATGATAATAAAGAAGAAGAGTTGGTGGACGTAGCCCCAGGGTGGGGGTGAACCACGTAAATCTGTGTGTTATGCTTTGTGATTTGACTTTATGTGTTTATCCCTTCTTTTTCTAAGTGATTTGATATATTTAGATATATCTACTTATGCTTTGTGATTCATTAGATGTGTATGAATAATAGATCTGATATGTATGAAGATGCTTTGTGTCGATCTAGTGGATCTGATCTATTTTATTGTTGCTAAGTACTAATATACCTTTGATCTAAGTGATTGATGTGATGATATGTGATATCTATGAAGTATAACAAGGTTTGAATATTGATGAATGATCAATTCTAAGTTCTCTGTAAGCGATATAATCACAGGCCTATGTCCTAGCTAAGATTGTAGACACTTGAGTCCTGAAACCACGCCTGCCTCTACCTCAAGTGAGACCTCATCTTCTTCGCAGGTGTTTCCGAAAGGGTCGGTAGTTAAGGTTTTTTTGGTGCATTGTTGTAGAATTGAACCCTGGGTCTTCCCCTGTGACAATAGGATCCACTAGGGATAGGACAATTATATCCTCCAAACAAAGGTGGAGGAGGAATGTAGGCCCCCCTAGAGAGAACTTGGGTAGGTGTAGCAACAAATTGACTAGCGACATTATACCTAGGAGGAACAAAACATCCAGACCCTCTGGATGGATTCTGAGTAGGAATAGCAATGGAAGTTTTCAAAGCATTATACCCAGGGGGAAGTGACGGATTTGTTCTAAGAAGAAGTGATGTTCCAATAGGATCTTGAGTGATAACCACGTTTCTGGTAGAAACAATCATAGCTTGTGGGACCATATTATAATGGGCCATCTAGAGAGGAATAATTGAGTCGGAACCAATCAACAATTGGTTTGAGACTATGGTGAAATTACTGGTCATGCCAGTAAAATGGTCTAAAGGTACCTTATAGGTAACAAACGTCTCAGGCATTTGTGATGTCATAGGTTGATTATAACTCATTCCTAGCATGATGTAAAGATCATGTACTGAAGAATGGGTGGAGCTAGGATTAAAAATGCCAACACTGTGAGCCAGGGTTCTAAATGATTCACTTTGAAAAAAAGGATCGTCTACTCCAGACCATATGTTAGGTCCAGTAGGTACTTCAGTATTCTCAACAACAACAATTTCCCCCGATGAGTTCATCTGGAGAAAATGTATAATACTGAATAATAGATTTGGGGGAAGTCTCAATGCCTCTAAATAATTTGAAACAATTCATTATCCCTCCAAAGAGTGTGAACTTCGAACTTGTGAGGCTACTTTGTTATTCACTGCTCCCTCAAGATAGCCCTCTGGTGAGTTAGGAAGAAAAGGAAGGTAGCATTCTAGATCTTCTGGGGGTAGCCCTTTCATATTACATGAATGATGAAGTTCGATGTTGGCTGAACCAAATAAAGAACGAAACAAATCTATGGCCAACTAGAGAAACAAACAACACTCACTAATCAAATATAGAAATCAAACCAAGAAAACAAACCTTCTTATTTCGAATTCACTAGTTGGTGATGAAATCCAACGTCGCGAAATCAAGACAATAAGGGGTTGGGATAAAGCGGGTGGAAAAGTTACGTTGATGACCTACTTAACAGACTTACACCCTGGTGCAAGCTCCCACACATAATCATGGGTATACCCTCCAAGTAGCCCGAGTGAGTTTGGCCAACATTGATTCCAGGTACTGTGAAGACTTTCCCCTCCACAGTCACCTCATGTAAATACCCTAAAGAGATAGGCTACTAAGGTTACCAACTACAACAATGATGCCTGGGGAAATAGTCGACAGTGCGATCCATGCGCAAAGGCAGGGTATCTAGCTTAAAATCAACTCAAGAAGCTCCCACACATAATCGTGGGTATAACCTCAAGTGACCCCCAATAATACACACAATCTCTACACTAAAACCAACAAAGCAGGGTGAGTAACTTTGTCAGTCCTAATGTGACCTCATGATTGACGCTTGTGTTAGAAGGGCTTCCCAGGACAAAATGTAGCAATTGGATTTGAACTCTCCCTATCACAAGATACTATTGTGTGCTTTTATGCTTTGGAGAGTGTGCCTCACAACCTATTCCAAAGTTCTATCCTAGCTAATGTTGGTGAAGAGAATTCCTAGAAAATAAAATTGCACTGTATTTTAAAGGTTGTTGTTTACTTGAAAGGGAGATGAGAATGAAATTGATTATGTATATGACCTTGACCCAATAAAATGAAAGAAGATATGAATTTTCAATCTTTCAATTCGATGAAATCTAATTACATTAGGGAGAAGGTGTTTCTTTTTGAAGTACAGATGCTACGAAATACAATTTCTCAGTTCTTGAACGAAAAAAATCCCAAACAATCATGAACTATTTTTTTTTCCAATTTCTCTATTAACAAGTATTTTGAATGCAATAATTTTCTTATGAAAGATTACTAAAAAGAATAAATGACTTCAATTCTTCCTTTCCTAAATCAAATCAAATATGTAATGAAGAAAAGAAAGTGTAATCCAAGAAAATCAACATACCCTCAACACAATTCCCAAATCAAACTCATAATGTAGACAAAAAATGAAAATGATTGGAAGGCCTTTTGTAAAATGAAAAAAAAAAAATGTCTCTCAATCAACAAACAATCTGGAAAGTAGAATCAATCCAAAACCTCAAAAAAATCAAATACCTTTTGTCAAAAAAGCACTCAGATTAAGATCCAAAGATTTTACCCTTGTGACAAAAAATCAAAAGTAAAACTTGCAAAATTATAAAGACAAATCTTCAATCCCTGAAAACCAATCAAATGCAAGTTTTAAACTCATAAATCAATCAAACACTGGTATCATAAGTTTATTCCAAGAAACTGAGGCAAAAATGGGTGAACAAAAAGAAAAATTGTCTCACTCCAACAATTCCTATAGGAATCATCACAGGTTGACAGTGGGGTACAGTGCGATGAGCTAAGCTCGTCGCAGGCTACCAATAGAGGATAGTGTGACATCATCACACTTCTTTGCACAAGCAGGGTGGGATTTTAGAGGGTCGTCGAAGGTTGTATATATAGTATAGTGGGACGATCTCTGTAACAAAGGAAAAAATGGGAGAAAGGAAAAACATCTAACTGAACTTGCAGACCCAGGGAGTCGAGATGGATCACCCACAGACTCAGAGAATGAATTTAACCAGGATAAGGTGGTCTAAAATAAAATAAGAAGCAAAAAACTAAAATAAAGTCGTATCCCCAGTAATGCAGCCAATTTTATTATTGGATTAATCGGTAAATGCGAACATAAACAAATCTCCCTAGATTCCACTAGAAACTAGAACAAAAGAGAACAAAATATGGAACTTTCCCTAGGCTCTAATTATTGAGTTTACTAGCTAACAAGAGATAGACAACATACCTTTTAAATGTTGTTTCCTCTTTCCATTTCCATCATAGCTCCATTCCAATGCTCCTGTGATATTAAACCTGCAAGGGAACACAAGCCAACCAAAGTGAAAGAAACACAATATACTCAACAAGAACCTATGTATGTGATCAAGGAGTCATACATTAAAACAAGACTAGTTTTATGGGAAAGAAACATATAGTTGTATTATATTAAATGGAAAGTGGAGAATACAACCAAATCCTTGATGTTGCAAGGTACCCTTTCGATGGACCTTTTCTCCAACACACACACCTTTTCTCCAAAGCCTTTGAATGAAGAAGATCCACCATGTAGCTTGTAGAACTAAAGCAAAGATCTCAAGAGGAATTAGAACTCTCCATACAAATCTTAGCCTATTCAACCTTATCCTTTTCCATGAGAATTATCTCTTTATATAGTGTGAAAGAGAGATGGATGAGGATATTAGGATGATCCCACCAAATTAGAGAAGTGAGTAAGATCCAAACCAATCAGAGACTTCCTTATCTTCTAGAACATTCGTGAAATTTGACTTTTCCCAAGATTTAAGCATCATCACACCCTACATACTTAGAATCCTACGATGATGTCGAAGTCCAATTATAGTGCAACATGTGATGATCAGGTATCGTCACACCCTATGAATAGAGCAGCTTGCGACGACCTTCCTTCATATGGTTTTTGGCAGAGGAAATCAAATCACTTTTATCATGTAGAAAGACTCATTTATATTTTCAGGGAACATGAAAACATGATGTTAGTGGATCACTGGGGTGACCAAAATAATGTGTAACAATAGTGTCCTCCTACAATTCCCTCATGTTCCTTTGCTAAAATAATGGTTCTTTCGTGTTCTAGAAAACATCGTCATAGTATCCCATCGATGCATAACTTATATAAGTTTCCTGTGATCAACTAGTAATCGAATGATCTGACCACTAGTTGTTTCTTCTGGGTTATTGACATATCATATGGATCCATTCTCGAGCTTAATTATTGGACAAATTCTACAAAATAATCATCTACTATTTTAACTGAAAATAATTGTGCATAGAGTAAGTTGTCGTTTAGATTACCTCCATCCTCTCTTGTTAGAATCTGTGAAAGATGGTATGGTCCTGCATTAACTTTTATTGGATTCCCTATAACTTCAAAATCATACTCCTATAATAGTAACAACCATATGTAGATCCTCCCCCCAAACACTAGTTTGTTCACTAGATATCTAAGTGCAAAATTGTATGTATACATATTGAAGTGGGATCCCAATAGGTAATGTTTGAACTTCTACAAAGCGTACACCATTTCCAAACACTCCCTTTCTGTCATCGTGTAATTTTTCTCAGCAGTCCACAACTTCCTACTAGGAAATGTGATCGAATTCTCTAACTCACCTTCCCCAGGCTGAGCTAGTACTACATCGAGTTCTATTGATGATGTGTCAATATAGACATGAAACTCTATCTGCCAATATGGGAATACCATAATGGGCACAATTAATAAATTTTATTTTAATACATGTATACCCTTATGATAGTCTTTGTTTCACTTAAATTTAACTTATTTCTTCAGTAACTTCTCCATTGGGGGTGTAATCTGCGCATAACCTTTAATAAATGTACGATAGTAACCTGTATAACCCAATGTTGTTCTCAACTATCATACGGATTTAGGTGGTGGTAATTTAACAATGACTGCTATCTTGGTCAGATCAACTAACATATTTTTCTTGCATACCACATGGTCTAAGAGTATCTCAAATGGTGCATCAAAAATTCATTTCTTGAAATTTAATGAAATATGATGTTGTCTACATCGATCAAGAATCAACCTTAGATTTTCTATGTGATCTTTCAACAGGATAAACACAATCCAATCATCTAGGTATACTTCAATAAATTGATGAATAAATTCCTTAAATGTTGCAACAACCACTCTGGAACATATAGCAGGTTCATTATTTAACCCAAATGGCATCACTCTGTATTGATAGCTTCCCCACTCCATCACAAATGTCATCTTCTGTCTATATTGTGGTGTAATATTTATCTGATGGTATCCTGAAAAGTTATCGGCGAACAAATAGGCCTCCAGTCCACCTACATTTTCCAATATTTCATCTGTAAAGGGGGTTAGGAATTGATCATGTAAGAAGGAATCATTCAATTTTCTCAAGTCTACACAAATTCGTACCCCTTGCGATGGGTTTAATTATACCAGCGTCTATCATCTCATCGAGGTCTTCTTTCACTTTTTCCCTATACTTTGGATTTAGCCTTTAAGATCTCTGTCTCACTAGTTTATCATCTTGTTTTAGTGGAATACCCATCTCGCATAATTCTCCAGCTATTGTTGGCATATTTTACAGGAAGAGTGTGCTTGTCATTGATAGAAAGAAAAGAAGCAATGTTGGAAAATAGGAAAATCATAAACTCAGAGGAGGAGCGAATAGTACGCAGAGATCAAAGCTTGGAAGGAAAAGTGTAAGATCAGGGTGAGAAGCCTCAGCGGCCGTCCGATCAAGAAATCGATCATGTTGATCGTCTCATTTTATGGACATTGGTCATATGAGTAACCGTGGGCTTAAGGATCATTGGAGGATCGTGACCGTTGGATCTACAAGATAGTTGAATGGAAGGGATGAATTGCAGGGAGCGAAAGGAGAATTAAACGACTCACTAATTCTAATCCCGTAATCGGTCTAGATTTTTAGATCTCATAGAATTGAATATCGAGGAATGTGGTTGATCCAACAAATGATCAGTTTAAGTAATATCAACTCGTGATCGTCGGATGTGAAATCGCCAGATCAACGACAGGGATATATTGCAGAGATCGAAAGAAGAATTAAACGACTCACTAGTTCCAATCCTACAATTGTTCTAGATCGTCATATCCTGTAGACTCAGATATCGATGACTGTGGTTGATCCAACAAGCGATTAGATTAATTCAGATTGAGTTGTGACCATTGGATGCACAATTTCCATATCAACAACAAGGATAGATTGCGGAGAATGAAAGAAGAATTAAGGATCCTACTATTTCCAATCCCCCAATTACTCAAGATCGTTAGATATTATAGCCCCAAATATCGATGATTGTTGTTGACTCACCAACAACGCACAACTTCAAATTGTGGATTTCTTGTGACGAGTTAAATCACTTGAAAGTTATGGTTCCGCAATCATCATTGATCGTTCATCTGCTTCAAGTGTCTTCACGACCGTTGGATCACATTTTAGTGGAACGATATGATAAGCTAAAAGGGATGAGAGTTTTATTATATGAATACCCGTCAGCCATCAGATCAAACTTTAATTCTCGTCAGTCGTCAGATCATTTTGAGTGGAAGGATAGGATAAGCAAGGTAAAAGATATGAGATCTCACTTATGTGAATACCCATCAGCCATCAGATCAATTGAAGTGGAAGAACAAGATAATATAGAAAAGATGAACCGTAGATAGATTGAGCCATCAATCTAAGAACATGATCAATGAACATCGTCACTTCGAATATAAAGAGGTGAGGAGGTTATGCTCCAGAAAATATGAGATTTGAAAAACTTGAATCCTAGAGAGCCAAAAATCTGAAATGAATAAGGACCATCAGATCTGGAGAACATACGATGAATGTTAAATTAGGGACATCTACATCAATAGATTACATCAGCAAACCTTGTCTGCAAGGACATGTGGTTGACCATGTCGACAAAGGACATGTGGAAGACCAAGCCAGCAAAGGATATATATGGTAGAACACATGAGCAAAGGACATATGTGGAAAACCATGTCAACAAGGACATGAGTCATCTGATTTGAAATATCACTTCAAGTGTATTCTCATCCATCGATCTACTCCAGTGGAAGGATAGTGTAATTTGAAATCTCTAAAGTCTAGAGACCCGAAGGAGATCTCAACCACCGATTTGATGTCGGGTGCACTCTCAACCATTGATCAAGATACAATGGAAGGATTACATAAGTATAATAGCCAAAGACTCGTAGTAAAAGGTGGTCATCCATATCAATGGTTGATTAAGTCATGGCCATCAGATTAAGCCTTGTAAGAATCAAATCTGACAATTGATCTGTTTCTACGAAATAAACATAAACCGTCTGATCTCTTCGGGAAATCTGATTCGAAAGTTTTGAAAGGTTTCAAACCCAAAAGTTCTGAAGGGAAAAATGCCGAAGCTATGACAGTCATCCATTTCAGGAGATTGAACCATGAATGTTGAATTGATAAGTGCTCAAGCTCTCATTAAGCCTAGTGTCTGGTCACTGCCATTGGTCAAGTAAGATAAGAGATTTAAATAAGCTATAATATGACGGTGTTGATCAAATCGAATCTGATTGGAGTGTTATTGTTTCATCTTGTGATTTCTTAATCAGTTAGGATTCAGTTACACTAACTGAATCATCATTCCTGAGTGGTTGAATCATTCATTCTTGAGCATTGGAATCATGGCTCTTGAGCGTTTCGAGTTTCGCAAAAATGAGTGTTCTGAGATGGATGACTTGACTGTTGGATATGGGAGTGTAAGGGTGGATGAGAGCATGAATAAAAGGATAATTCCATGACAGAGAGAGGTTGGTGTTTCTGTGAAAAACAATTTGAACTGTATGTAATGGAGAATACAACATGAACATAAAGAGATAGAACAGTGAAGCATGATCTGAGAGAGGAAGAAAAATATGAGGTGTGTAATAAGAGATGAAGTAGAAGAACATAAAACACAAGAATATGCTGGAAGGAAGACACTGATGCAGGTAGAGAAGAGCAGTGTAGCAGAACAATGATGAGACTGGTAAGCCATTGATTAATACTATACCATTGTAATGAATTTCAGTAACAAAGATTTATATCTAAGGGTGGTAGGGAGGTTCTAGGGAGGACTGTTGTCCTCAAAGTTTCAAGTGGGTTCCTGAACACAAGAAATTGTATCTTCCATTTGGTGGTAGCCAGAGAAACCAAGGTGGTAGAGTGGTCCAAGGGAGAATGATTTTTCTTTGTTACACAGGTTGGTGCATGTGTGACTGGAAGTTGGTGCTTCCATCTAGTTGGTGCTGGAACACTCAGGGAGTTGCTTCTTCTTTCTAGTGGGTCCTAAATAAACCAGAGAGTTGGCTCTCTTAGTAATTTTCATCTTGTAAAGAAGAGGTGGTAGCCTCACAAAGAGTGGGTGCTCAAAAGAATGATAATGTATAGAATATAAATAATACTTATCATATTAAGAAGAAGAGGTTTTCTCCCTTTATGGGTTTCCTTAGAAATATCTGTCTCTATATACTTCATGTGTGTGATTGATGTTGAATACTCTATTTCTTACTTCCCTGAATTATTATGATCATCATTAAGTGTTTTGTA
>SNQJ01S0051187.1:48495-91766 GCA_010110895.2 Picea sitchensis
AGAAGGAAGCACCAACTCCCTGGTTTTTCTAGCACCAACTAGAAGGAAGCACCAACTCCCTGTGTTCAAGCACCCCCTTGAACCTTTGAGGACACAAGTCCTCCCTAGATCCTCCCAACCACCCTGAAATATAAATATTTTCTACTGAAACTTATTACAGTGATATGATGTTCAACAATGGCTTACCAGACTCATCACTGTTCTGTTGTATTTCGTTGCTCTATCCGCCTCATTGCCTTTCTGCAAATATCACTTGCGTTGTCTGTTCTTCCACTTATTATGCTCTGTGCGCCATGTCCATTCACTGTACAGTTCCTCTTATGTGCTCTTCAACTGATGCACTCTCCTCCTTCTTCACACATGAATCACCTTCACCAACAACAATCAAAACAACCTCCAACAACAACAACAACCTCTTCTCTTCTCTGTACCGTATATATGTAGATTATGTGCATCTTGTGCATGCAATATTCGCCATTCCTTTGCATGCTCATCCTGTGGTAATCTCCTCCACATCTCAAGTTTTCTGCGTGATCATCATCGTGACTCTTCAACTTCTCTGGCTGTTTTCCCACGCGTTCAACATCACTGGGTGTTATGCTGATATTCCTCAGCCTCTCTGGCAGTTGAGACTCTTCATCTTCTCTGTGACAGTCGAGCTCACCTTCTCTGTTTCAGTTACAGGCCTCAATGCCCATCCAGCTATCCAACACCTTCACGAACATCTTCATTCCTCTTGAAGATTCCCAACGGCTCTTCACCTTCTCTGTCAATCATCACATGTGTCTTCAAGTCCTCTGGCTGGAACCATTAGTGGTTTCTGGCAGTTATACTATGTCGTGCTACAGTAGCCCTCCGATCTCCTTCAGGTTTATTTGCATCATTGGATGAACTTTATTAATCTTTCTACACTAGCTCCTTCCCCAATGTGACTATGGTCATAACCAAGCGCCTATGCAAAAAGCATTTTTTGTGAATTCACGTTTCGTGGATCTGGAGATGTGGCATCTCGACTTTCCAAGTCGCGATCCCTGATACCTCGTAATGGCATGGGATCAACCGTCCTGATCAGAGCTTGATTCTACGGCTGCGATTGCATCGCAATTTCGCATATCATGAAATCGACATTCTTGTTGCATTATTTCTTTGACATCTCCAAGTTGTGATCCCCGAAACTCCGATATGGAGTTAGATCAACGGTCCATATTTGAGCTTGATTCTACGGCTTTGATTGCATCGCAATTTCGCATATCGAAAAATCGACATTCCTGCGGTGAATGTTCTTGTCACTTCCAAATCCCGATCCATGAAACCCCGTGAAGAAGTCAAATCAACGGTCTAGATCACTTCTTAATATGACGGTTGCAAATATGTCGCGATATCGCATATCGCGATTTCGGCATTTCTGTTGCACTGTTTACCTACCTCTCCATGTTGAGATCCTTGAAACTCCGAGGTGGTGTACATCTGCTGACGTCACACGTGGATTGACATGTGTTGAATACTGCCACGTGTCACTCTGATTCGTGACTTACATGTGCATGAAGTGTTGACTCAGCCTGACACTTGTCATTACCTGGTTGTACCACGTGTTCCTAGCTGACGTGGTTTGCTGACGTGAGTCAGGTCGACGGTCTAGATCATATCTTGATCTGACGGTTCAGATCCAGTCGGGATTTCACACATCGCGATTTTGGGTTTCCTGATGTCAATAATTTTTTACATGTCCGACTCTCGATCCCCAAAACTCCGATAAGGATTGGAATCAATGGTCCATATTTGTCCTCGATCCAACAATCGAGATTATATCGGGGTATCGCATATTTTGTCTTCGCGAGTCCTGTGGTTATTATTCTTTGACCTCTTCAACTCACTATCCTCGAAACCCTGACAGGGAGTCGGATCAACGGTCCACATAACCCCTTGAGATGGATGGTCCTCCTGCTTTCGGGATTTTGTGAGCCCCTTTTCTCCTTGCACTTTAAACACCGTGGAGGTTTTCCTCAATCCAACAGTGGTCGGATCCTGTGCTCAGATCTAACACCTGATATCTATCCTCCTCTTCATCCCACGCACTTATTGTCTTTATTCAGATCTGACGACCCTCATGCTGTCGGGAATTTTGGATGGGATCCAATGATCAGCGATGCTTCTCCTCCAAGATTACACATCCTTCTTACTTGGAATAATTTTGACTCTATGCTAATTCCTCCTAAGCCTACGTTGTTCCTGTTTGTCTATCGATGCACACTCTGATCCTGCCATCTTCACTGTTGTACTTGCCATCAATGACAAGCATACGCTACCTGTTAAGCATTTGCCAATAGTACTGAGTATCTCTCTCTTTCCTTTTCCTCTCTTTGTATAGTGTGATCAGATGTTTTTCATAGGGATCACTACCCTTGAATTCTCTATTCTTCTCTCCTTTCCCAGCCAAAGTCTCTTTCTTTTTGTATCGAAACCTTTTCCCACAACGCAATACTCCAATATCTGCATATGAGTCAGTATCTACTCTCGGCATCCTCAATTCATCCACTCATCTTTCCCACTCTTAGACCTTCCTCTAGTCATTGTCCAATTCCTCTATGTTTGTGAAGGTGCTTAGTTATCATACTCCATTGTCATGACATTATTTTCGCATAGTAACATATTTATCCAAGTAGATAATGCATTCAAATATCGTCTATGCCGACCTTTGAAAAATTCCCTCTCCGCGATGTTGTAATATTAGGTACAATCTATTGCAAATTCTGTAATAAAACCCCCCAGTGTATTTTTCAACCATAAATATACTACGTGAGAAAGATTATTACTTATTGTATTAAGTTGTCAGTTTAGTTCAAGAGTCCACTAACCTTCCTAACCATTTAGTCAAAATAATTGGAAATTCAACAAAGAAATTCATGCATATCTGTGAAAACATAGATTTTTAACAATTGTTTGTCGCTTATCCTAGGGTTTCTATTAT
Source organism: Picea sitchensis (assembly GCA_010110895.2). Classification (NCBI taxonomy): domain Eukaryota; kingdom Viridiplantae; phylum Streptophyta; class Pinopsida; order Pinales; family Pinaceae; genus Picea; species Picea sitchensis. The sequence goes on from SNQJ01S0051187.1 coordinate 51,464, forward strand.
GTTCTATGGAAAATATTTGTTTCTTTCTTTCCAACCCTTCTTCAATTTATTCTCTATTTGGCCTCCAAAACATTTACCTCAATTATAGTTCTCGCTCCCAAAAATGGAACCATTGGTTGGCACGCAAGGGGTAGACCCGAGGTTAATCTGTCAAATACTAACAAAACCCTTAGACACTGACCCTTTCAGCATCACCTGCAGAGCAATTGAAGTCCCACTTGAGGCATCTAGTAAGGCTATAGGAACCAAGGTTCTACAATGTTGAGGGGAAGTGAGGCATCATTCAGACCCTTTACTTCATGCACGATTTTCATAGTTAACAATTATATTGTCATAAAATATAATATATGCACAACATTGTAACATCATATATGATTAATTCATTCAACATAAACTAGAAAACAACATAAACACCATAACACACAGATTTATGTGGTTTACCCAACTTGGGTTGCATCCACAACGAATGGCTTCTTATATTATTCATTCATAGCTTCATACAATTATGCACTATGCTACAAAATATGCACCAATAATATCATCCCAAGCTTTCCTATCCATTCTACTGCAGTGTGAGTTCACTCCTCAACCATACTACAGATTTACCCCTTTGCTAGACTCTCTTACCTGAAAATCAATTGCAACTTACATACGATATCATATTCTCACTCTCACATGCATGCCTCTCTATTTACTTTATTACATATTTATACATCCTACTAGGGATAATCCCGTTACAAAAAGTGGACAAAGTCTCCCCTAAAACCCGTTACAAAAGTGGACAAAACGTCCCCAAACCCTGCATTTTATAATTGTTTTCCACCTTTTGCACATTGGTCCGTCACGCATCCTGGTCCATCTTCTAACTATGTTCTACCCTTTGACCTTGTTTTGGTGCAGATATTGAAACTTATCCAAAATCCCTCTCCAACACCACAACAAAATTATGAAGGTTTAAAATATAAATCAATATTTTTTCAAACAAATTCCTTATTGAGAAAGACGAAGAAGTTGTTCAATCCAAAAGGAAACTAGGCTACCAATATGCAAAATTCCATTAATTAATTAGACAACAAATCAAAAAACTTAAACAATAGAATCAAAACATAAAATATTGTTGAAGTATATGTTGGAATTTAAACAACAAAAGTAACCAAGGTTTCAAATCTTCTTCAAACAAAGCACACAACTATTAAATGGAAGAACGCACAAATTTTGAAAGATAAGCACATGGTGGGGGAAATAAATTTTTCACAAAAAAGACTTCTATTAAACTACACATATTAAATGACATGTATAACACCTCAATGGGATTTTAGTGATGAAATAATTACATAGCCAAATTCTCTTTTATTCAAAAACTAGATTGGGAGTGCTTGCCAGTCTATATCTCAGCCAGGTTTATAGAAGATAAAAGAGAAATCCCAAAATATAATCAAGTCCACTTGAGTGTCTTATTTTTTATTTATTCTAGGTTCTTCCTCTACTCCACCCATTTTACTCTTCTATTTCTCTTCTTGTATCCCTTCTTATTCTCTTCCTCTTCCTTGTCTTCTCCTCCATGAGAAGAAAAAACAAGTCTATTGTTCATGAGAGAGATTAAATCCCCCTCTCATAAACTTGGCATATATATTAAAATCTCCTGCTACATTAAACTTCAAAAACCATTTTAAATGAATTTAAATCTTGGCCTCTAACATATTCCAAGTGCATAGTCAACCAACGAAGAAGATTACCCAACTAAGGAACCGAATGAGAGAAGAAGAGAGATGAAAACCTTAATTTTTGCATGCAGTCACTCCCTCCTCCTATAAATAGATTTTTCACACCCTGAACTGTTGCATACCATGGATATGGAGTTTCTGATTTATGGTGATAAACCTGGGGGGTGAAACCCCCGTCATACATAAATGTGGCTGGGAATGAATGAGAGGGGACAAGAGGCAAGCAATTATATTTTCAGCCCCTGCTCCATCTACGGGATCAATACCTTGCCAAAGAATAGGGTTTCAACAAAGATATGGAGGTGGAGATGAGTATGTCTCATCCAAATGAGTCTCGAGGATGGGAACTGGGAATATTCATTCCCCAATCTGATAAGCCACCTAGGTATATTATCAACCTGACCAGGGTTGGGGAACACACCCATCTTATGAAAGAGCATTCCCTAATATAAAAATGTTTGGGCCTCTGGCCATTAAAAAGGGACCTCATATGATGTATCAAAGACTGGTGGCACCCAAAGGGAGTCTATGAATTTCAAATCAGTTCCAAGGGGTTCTTCATGATCATCTTCTACAACTTAGAGGACAACGATCAATTCTTTGACAATGGGCCATATTTATACAACTCTTCAGGGTTATTCCTCAAGTTCTGGGTGGATCACTTTAGACCAAATAAAGAGGAATTCACCATGGCACCAATATGGATCTGAATCTATTCCCTGCCTCGGGAATTATGGCTTGATTAAATCCTCATGGGAATAGGGAACATAGTGGGAAGATATGTAAAATCCTTAGAGGTGGAAAAATAAAGGAAATACACCTCCTATTCTCGCATATGTGTATACAAGGATATGTCAAGGGCCTTACTAGCTTCAATAACCTTAGAATACCAAGATGAGGACTGGAACCAAACCATGGATTATGAGCACATTCCCTTCCGCTACAAAAAATGTCATGAGCATGGTCACCTTTTCTAGGACTGCCCTTTAAATGCTCAAAATTCAAAAGAAGAAAAGGAAAATAAAAAGGATGGCTACACAATAGTCATAGGAAGGAAAGAGAAACCCCCAGGAAGGAAAATCAAGAAATAAGCTAGAAAATCCCCATCAAAAACTCTTTTGATATCCTAAATTATCTCTCAATGGAAGAGGAGGTGGAAAACCCACACAAGAAGGGAAACTAGGACAAGGATAAAGGAAAGGCCAAGCTATATTTGGAACCATCCAAAGGATAGAACCATGAAATAGATCCCATAGCTCAACGGAATGAGGATAAGCCAGAGGATGGGGGGCACACCCTCATGCATTTAGATTAACATGATCTAGTAGACATTGACCTGGAGAATTTGGAGGAATCCTTTAATAAAAGGGAGTTGTAAACCATCTTAGTATAAATATTCAGGAAAGTGCATAAATTATTCTTTGATTCCATGACAGGGGCCACTTCATGACTAGGAATATCCCCAGATCCATCTCCTAATCCTAGGCGCACCCCCATGAAATAGAACATCAAGGCCACAAATCAACACACCAAATCATGAAAGAGGTAGGAAACTACATTCTTAATTCATGACAGAACCATCGCCTTATGGAAGGGTACTTCTCTCCACCACCCAACTCATCATGATGAAGATCATCACCTGGAATATTAGAGAACTTAATGGAAGCTCTAAACAAAGGACCCTTTGAGACATTATTCGTGTAGAGAATCCAGACATTCTCCTTTTACACGAAACAAAATTTGTTGGAGAATCCTCTGAGGACATATTTCAGTGATGTCGGAGGAATTATAACTCCATTCACACAGATTCAAATGGTGTTGTAGGGGGATTATCCATTTTATGGAACCCTGCCACAGTCATTATAGATCAACCTTTTTCCATGGTTGGCACACTCACAGTCCACTTCAGGGCCCTAGGATTTAACAAAGATGGAATGTTTACAAATGCATATGGACTGCAAAGTCCCCAAGACAAAGACCTTTTCTTGTACATGATATCTACAGTAAGTTTGTTGTTGGGATCAGTGCACTGGATAATAGGGGGAGAATTCAACATCATTCTCACGTTGGAGGAAAATATTGGCGGCACAAAGCAGCTAGATCGGGACAATGGTAAGTTCAGAGCACTAATAGACCAACTAAAATTTATAGACATAGAAACTAGAAATGGAATTTTGACTTGGTCCAACTAGAGGTATGGGACCCAACATGTTGCAAGTAGATTAGATCGCATCCTCATCTTTGAATCATTATTGATGGATGATTTGGTGTTAGAAGACAACATTCTCCCAAAATATGGTTAATATTACTGGCCAATCTCTTGCTGGTTAGACACATGAGCTACACCCAACCTCAATACCTTCAGATTCAAAAAGTTCTGGCTCACCCTCCCGTATTTTAAAGAACTCTCCACAACATGGTTGAGGCAGGTAGAGATAAACCAAGACACATGCATGTATAAATTCCAACAAAGGATAAAAAACTTCAAATGGAATTTAAATAACTAGAATAAAAATATTTTTGGTAATATCTTCCAGAAAATGCAGGAGATCAAGCAACGCCTAAAGAACCTGCAGCAAGAATTTATTTTGCAGGGCCAAATGACAGATTTTGCAAGGGAGGAAGAAAAGTTACATGAAGATCTAGAGGAGAACCAGAAGAAATATGGAATACTTTGGAGACAGAAATCCAGAGTATAATGGATTAAGGAGGGTGAAAAGAACACCAAGTTATTCCACAACTCCATGGTGCATATGTGATATATCAACATAATTACCCAACTAGAAGACAACCAGGGTAACACTATTCTAGATCACACACGCATAGAAGTTGAGCTGATGAACTACTACAAAGACCTCCTCACAGAAACTCTAAGGGATAAAATGTCAGCCATAAGCAAGATACCCGAGCATATCCCCTCCCTGATCACAAAAGAACATAATGAAAAAATGGTGAGGCCAATTACAAAAGAGGAAGTTGATCAAGCAATTAAAGAGATGCCACTAGGAAAATCCCCAGATTCGGATGGCTTTACAACAATTTTTTTTCACTATTGTTGGCCGCTGATCAGGGAAGAAGTCTGACAAGTAGTAGAGGAATCTAGAACATCTAGACATGTCCTCTTGGCTTTCAATTCCACTTTCCTCACTTTAATCCCAAAGGAAGAAAGGGTAACCCATCCAAAGCAGTTCGGCCCATAGCCCTTTGCAATGTGATCTACAAAATCATCATGAAGGTAATAGCTCTACGAATAAAACCGATTCTTCCCTTCATCATCTCTAGGGATAAATCAAGCTACATGGAGGGACGCCAAATCATGGATAGTGTCATCCTGGCACATGAGGTAATACACTCACTCAATTCAACTCGTACCCAAGGTATGTTCATCAAACTTGACCTCTCTAAATCCTTTGACAGAATAAAATGGAAATATATGCGCTCCCTCCTCGAAGACTTTGGTTTTGACACCACCTAGATAGTTTGGATCATGAAACTCACTTCGATAGCCTTCTTTTCCATTCTAGTTAACATAGTGCCCTCCTATCCCTTTTCCCCCACCATAGGCATTCGTCAGAGGGACCCTGTTTCCTTTTTTTCATAATGGCTGAAGGCCTTGATCGGTACATTAATGCCTCAGTTTATGATGGTTCCCTCAAAGGCCTACCTCTTCACAATATCCAGTTGGCACGCTCTCATATTTAATTTGTGGATGATACCTTGTTGATGACTACCCCCAATTCCCAGGAGACTAAAAAGCTTAAGATCATTCTCACAGACTTTTCAGAAGCTTCAAGAACCTTCCTAAGCCTAGACAAGTTGCAAATTTACTTCTTCAATGCCCCTATGGAAATCAAAACCCACATATCCATACTCCTAGGGATCCCCAAGAGCTCCCTTCCATCCAACTATCTCGGTATAACCTTCAGGGGGGGAAACCACTCACAACATCTCTTTGGATAGCCTCCTTCTATCCATCTCTAATTGTTTAAACAATTGGACCTTCCGCTCTCTCAACCTCGAATCTAGACTAGTCCTATTAAAATATGTACTTCAAGTACTACCGAAGTACATATTTATAGCCTTGGCAACACCTCAGTCGATTATCAAATCCATCAAAAACCTCCAACAAAATTTTCTTTGGTATAGACACCATATGAAAAAGAAGTGGGCTCTAGTACTCTGGGATAAAACCTATCGTCCTAAATCAATTGTTGAACTGGGTATTATGGACCCAGGAAATCTCAATCGCATAATGGGGGAAAAACTTTGGTGACGTCGGCTCAAACACTACGCAGAGTTATGGGCTAAACTTTGGTAACTCAAATATGCACCTACCACTAGTGAGGACCTCCTCATCATACCCAATGATCCGAGTCAAGGATCTAACGTATGGAACAAAACTTGGTGCAATCGACCTCTTATACAACAACATGTTTTTTGGGAGATATGAAATGGATAGAGGTCCTTATTCTGAAAAATCTCCTGGAAACAATTGCCACCACTGAACTCAATAGAATACCGAAGCCCCCTTCATCAAAAAATTCAATCAAGGGGCACACTACATGTAAAGGATATTTGGAAGGGAAACTTTTTGTAACACCCCTACCGCATATGGAAGACTCAACCCCATGAACTAAGAATACCAAAAGATATCAATACGTAGCCCTGGAGGGATTGTGCCCTTTAATGAGAGATCTACATTAGTGAAGATCCAAACATCCTCAGGTGGGGACACTCACCAACATATAACTTCTTGGTCAAAGAATCACACCATATCCAGAGAAATTACCACATGCAACCTAAAGAGCACATATGGTGTAAAATAGGGAACCCCAAATTCTAGTCGAAAGTCTCCCTTTTTCTCTGGCTAATTATCCAGAATCACATACTAACTTGGGATAACCTCCAGAAGTGAGGCTTTATGGGACCTTCAATATGCCTCCTCTGCTGGAAACAAGAGGAAACAATGGATCACATCTTAAATCAATGTGCTCACAACGAAGTAATCTAGGACATGGAAGAGCAAATAATGTGGCATTCCAACAGGAACAAAGAAATCATTGTCAACACTATTGAAAACATGGACTCCATTTCCTACCAAAACCCAATCTTAGATCACATCTAGAAACTGCTACCATGCTTCATAGTCTGAAAAATATGGAAAGAGAGAAACAAATGAATTTTTCACTCTACTTCCTCCCCTCCCCACTCTACTTGGGAAAATATCCTCACCCTCGTTCAGGAAACAATCAGAGCTAAGCCCTGGACACAAGATGATATTCACTACAATCCCTATGAATGTCACATATTCTTGGCCTAGAAACTAAACCTTCCTAGCCATCCCCACCAGTCCCCCTCTTGTCTAGACAAACTTTCCTACATACCTCTCTCTTTGTCCCCTCCCCCTCCAGGATTTTTCAAATTAAATTTTGATGGCTCCTCGAAGGGTAATCTCGAGCTAGCTGGTTTTGGTGAATTTCTCTGAGACATCGCGGGGCAGATTCTACACATCACAACAGGTTACTTGGGACTCAATACAAACAATGTAGGAGAACTTTGCATTATCCTTAATAGAATCAAATTAGAAATCAGTCACAACATCCATCAACTCATCATGGAAGGGGACTCCCATGTGACAATGTAGCTTGTCTAAAAAATAATCCATGGCTCACACCCCTTGAAAGTTTCCCCAAGCTAGAGGCTCCTAGGAATGTTGGAGGAATTCAGATACCTACTTCAACCCAACCTCATCTTAATCCCCTCACATGTGAAAAGAGAAGCTAATAAGATAACATATTACCTATCTAATGAGGGGGTAGACTCAAAGGAGGAGATGATTCAATTGGATGCTCGAATTTCCCCATCCCCCCATTGTTGACTCAGATGGGGTGCCATGTAGCTCGGATGGGCCACGTAGTCAACATGCAACCTAAGATATTAATGGGGCATGTCTCCAACCTATTCTCCATTTCTTGAATGGAGGAAATAATTAATTGCACTCTTGGGTAGGTCAGACAACTACCTTGCGCAAGTTTAATGGAGCTCTCAGTGCACCATGGAAAAGAGGTGAATATGGGTACATGAGGTGTGTGCGAGGTCACATCATCTTCCTTGGTAATCCTCCATTTATTCCAGGTTGGTTATGGCTCATTTCATTCAGATCTATTTTCACATTTGTGTTCTGATCTACTAATTTGTCCAGCTCTATGCACTCTTCTTCTTAGTTCCATCTGGCCTTCCATCTTTTTCATGCCCTGTGAGCGTAGGAAACCCAAGTCAGGTTTGTCTTGGTATTTCTATGCAGCAAGGTAGTGATTCCTTCGCAAGCTCACGCATGCTTCCTCTGCAGCTTTGATTCAAAGGAATAAGGAGCCAAAGTCACCTCCCATGGCCTATGTGGAGGAGGAATTTCTAGAGGAACCAATTAGATTTCCGCTTGACTCCCTCCTCTACACAATTCTGGACCACCATGGTGGACCCAACACTAGTCTTCCTACAATTGCTACAACCATAGCCTTAGAGGGGACAACTTGCATAGTCCAAGAAGAAATTCCCTGGGCAAACCGATTGATTGAGCCTCCATCGCATACATCAAACATGGCCTGAGAGTTTCACTCACCTTGCTTCCTAGAGCCAGAACACCTAGAGCTCATCTTCGATATGAGGAGACATGATGGAGCAACTCCACATGCACACTCTCTTTAGTAGAAGACTTGACATGTTTTTCGATGCCTTCTCATGCATGAAAATTCATTCGATATTCCCAACCTATGCACAACCTTACATCTTCACTCCTCATGGAAGCACTCAGGATGGAAGGTTTTAATAGTTCCTTTAATGTTTAAGGTTCATAGGCTCTCTGCACTCCCTTTGCAAAATACACAGATTTTTTGTACCATTGTTAAACTTTCTTGTTTTATGCTCTTTCCATATTTCATGTTCAGTATTTTTATTTCATGTCTAGATAGATATGTCACATTAATCTACTTCCACCTGCTCCGGTTTCCAATTGTTTGGCGGAGCAGGTGATGGATTTTCCTTTTTGGATACTATAAAAAAGGGTGCCACCTGTTTCAATTTCCACTAGTTGGCAGAATAGGTGGTAGGCCCGGGAACTTGAACTGATATGTACATTGACAACTAGTTCTTGATAAATTAAACCTTTTTTATTTACAAAAAATAATAATATTCCAAGTGAATATATTTATATTCCCATAATAAAAATTAAATCCATGTAGGAATGACCTAGCCACACATTAGAAATTTGTCACAATGTTCATGTGATATTGGACGTCCATGCCCAATCAACCATCAAATGCCTTGAAATTTTCTTGAGATATTTGTGTTCCAATATATGAGACAGAGGTGGTGGGGAACTTCCAATGGTATAGAATTGATTTATAAAATACCATGGATATTCCACTAGAACAACTCGTCACAATTGTTTTTGTATTATTCTGAAATATTTTATTGTGGAATCTTTTTTCCTTAGATCATAGATTTATTTTCACTAGATTGTTGCTCAAATTTATGAAAATAAATGAAACACGAAAACTGAAAGAACAAGTAGACAAAAACATCATCCACACAAATGAACACAAGATGTATCCTAGGAAACCCAAAATTGGAGAAAACCTAGCTAGAAGGTGTGGCCTATGCTTTGTTCTCTTTTCTTTAGTTATGAAAATGAAAACATGACGAAAGGGGAACTTTGTTATGCTCTCAAATCCCCCTTTATTATGCTCTCAAATCCCACTCCTATATGCTCTTCTCAACTATAAAACAAGTAAAATGCTAAAATAATGAAGCCTCTCTTCTCCTAGTAGACTAGTATTTAAAATAGTCTTATAGTTGTCTAGGGTTAGGGATTTTGCATACCTCAATCCTCAATTAGTGTTAGGGATTTGGACCTTCTAGATTCTTCTTGAAATTTCACACATGACTATTCCCACATGTGAGTAATGGGGGATGATGTGGCATTCATTTTGTACCATGGTGGTCAACAAGGTAGGTCAACTTCTGGGAGACATAAATTCCAGATAAAAACTCTAATTGAGGTGATTTTCACACTATTGGAAATATCTCTATGTGTATAACAATGTCAATGTCTTGGGAGCTATGCTTACAAACATGTTAATCCCATAGACGATTCCCCATATAAAACCGTAGATATTTAGTTATTGTACTTCTATTTTTAAATTAGTATTTTTTACTAGACCTTTTAATTGTAATTGTACCCTTGATATCCTATATATATATATATAAACCAAGGAGGCATAGTTTTAGGATCATCTCATCTTGTACAATTATTCTATTCTAAAAGGAGGTTTCCCACTTGAAGCGTTGAGCACACACTTATATTGAGAGAGAGGAGAATCATTATAAGACAGTTTTTTTACTCTTTCAAACATTTATCAAGAACAAGAAAACACTCACATATGTGATATATTAGCTACAGAACATGGAACACAAGATGTAAATGGAAACCCTTTCAGGATAAAACCACAAAAATTATCTTTATAATTCTTTGTAGGCACCAAACTACTATTACAAATATGTGTAGAAACTAACCTACTAGAGACACCAATCCCTAGTGGTACAAACCTTAGTAGGAACCAACCTACTCTTACAGATATTTGTAGACAAAATTCTACTGGAGACACCAATCCCCACCGCTAATAACCAACTTAGCAAGAGACACCAATCTCTTTGATTGAGAGGCACCAAAATTCAAGTTGTAATTTCTTCAAAATATGATAAAATTCACATTACCTTCACTGAGTCTTCTTGCTACTTTTGCTTTCACTAGGTTTGCAAAAAATTTAAATTTCCAAACGAAATTTATGGTAAATTTCCCAAAGATTGTTGTTTTTGGACTCTTCACAAGAATTAATTTGTACAACATACCACTTATCTGATTTTACAAATATGATTCTGAAATATTTATGTGAGGTACTTCTATATGTATCCTCATATCCCAAAGAATTTCACATTCTGAAAAGTCCCAAAAAATAATTTATAGACAAAATGCCAAGATGATCTATTTAAAATTGATTTTAGGACCATTAAAAAAGCCTAACATACACATGGAATATATAATAAATTATAGTGAACCAAATTATACATTTTTTACTTGAGGTATTTCTATATGTCGCCTCATATCGCTGAAAATTTCATAGTCTAAAATGTCCCAGTAAATAAGTTATAGAGAAAATTCCAAACTGACATGTTTGAAACTGATTTTAGGACCATTCAGAAACCCAAAATTCCACAAGAAATATCTTAGAAAGTATAGAAAACAAATTGAATTTTTTTTCTAAGGTACTTATGTATGTCGCCTTATATCCTTGAAAATTTCATAGTCTGAAAAAGTCCCAGCAAATAAGTTATAACGAAAATGAAAAACTAACCTGTTTGAAATTGATTTTAGAACCATTAAAAAACCTTAACTTCCACAGGGAATATCTTAGAAATTGTATTCAAAAAAATTATGAAATTGTACGTAAGGTAATTCTATACTTATCTTCACATCCCTGAAAATTTAACAGCCTGAAAAGTTAAAAAAAAGAAGTTATATCATACATGTTAAACTAACCTATTTGAAACTCATTTCAGTACCATCTAGAAACCCTCATTTCCATAGGGCATATCTTAGAAATTTTATCAAACCAAAGTCTAAAATGTTTACCACATGTACCCAGAGATATCGCCTCCATATCCTCAAAATTTCATAGTCTGAAACGTCCCAAAAATAGGTTATCACGGAAATTCCAGGCTGACTTGAAACTGATTTCACAACTCTGCCCTTTTGGAATGATATTCAATCTTTTCTTATCCAATTCAAATGCTATTACATTTTTCACCCACACACTTTCTCTCAATAATTACTTTTTTTATAATTTATCATAACCATTCATGAAGGGACATGTTAATTAAAAAAGACATGACACCCACTAATCAATAATTATTTCCCTTACTTTTCCAAATACAATGGGAAAATACCATGGGCTTCCAAACCCATGGGTTTGAAACCACCATTTCACTTTTTACTTTTTTTATGTGCACCCCTTTTTTTAATATACTTGTAAACATATATATAGATCAATCTTGTAAATGTTGTGTATTTGTAAATTTATAATATGAAATTAATGACAACATTAATTCTTTGACATCAATGACAATAATTCCAACAATCTCCCCCTTTGTCATTGATGGAAATCCCGCAATGAAACACATAGTCCACCAGATATAGAAATAATTTTACCCCTGTCTGCAAATCTCTCCCTTTGACATCAATGGAAAATGGATGATCCCCCTGAGTTTTCTTTTCTCCTTAAGAACTTAGTGATGATATAGACATTACTACCAATTTATGTTTTAGATATTCAGATGTCTCCTTGCGAAGGGATTTTGTGAAAATATCCACAATCTATTTTTGTGACAATATATTCCAACTTGGCATTTTTTTCTACTACTTGTTCCCTTAAGAAGTGATACTTGATTGGAATATGTTTTTTGTTTTGGTACATACTACAATTCTTTAAAATATTTATTGCACTTGTGTTGCCATAAATTATTGATATTGGATGATCATATTATCCTTTAATATCTCTCTATTTTCACTTCTAGATTAATCAACCATAAATTTATTATCAACCAAAACTTATTTTAATAATAATATATAATAAATGAGTGTGTGCACAAAGTTGGTGGATGAAAAATTGGTAAGGGGGTTAACAGGAATGTGCATTCACATGAACACGTGCAAATTCTCAAGAACTTGCATGCATTACTAATCCTATAGGTTTAGAAAGGCCCTAACCTCCATTCATCTTTCCATGGAGGGTCATTGATAGGAACATACATGTGTTCTTAAGAATGTGTACACATTCTTGAGAACACATGAATGTTCCTGGGAACACACATGCATTCTTGTTGTGCCCAATATTTAAGGGACCGTGAGTGCATTTTATGTTCATTTTCACACCAAGACTCATGATTTTCTGAATTGGATTAGAAAAAGAGGATGAATAGAGGAGGAGAAAATCCTGATATCTTACCACTCTGTCCATCACAAGAAAATTATGGTCGATTTTTTGTCATTTCCTCTCTTGACCTTGCAAAAATAAAAAACAATTAGTCAAGGGTTATGGATGTAAAACTGTTGTCATTGAAAAATTATTAGCAAGGTTCACTACACATAATTTATACTTGAATGTAAATCTCTCAACAATTTACTAATATTGTACAAGCTTTTTTCAAGTTCATTGTAAAGGAAATGCATAGTTTTTCTTTGTTTTACACAAAATTATGTTAATGATTTTGTTGGGATAAAATGAAATTTTTGTTTTTTATACCTTTGTCATAAGTCCACTTATTAAATTTCCTTATTAAATTGAAACATATATTATAAAATGGAACCCTGAGACAATATAAACTACCAACTATCATACCAAGGAGAGTAAAACCGCAACCCACCATATCCATCCAACATAAATACCCAAATTAATGAGGGTATGGAAACATTACGAACACTTGTAAATCAATTAAGGGGAACGAGATAACTAAGTAGAGATTCCTTTTCCACTTCATTAGACATTATTTTAGGTCCATTACAAGTGCCTGAGGGAAATTGACTTCTATTTTTGAATATAGGGCAAGAATGTTTGAGTATTACAACACTGGATTGGATAGAAACCAAGTTAGAGACTTGGGTATTTCAAAACAAGAACCAATATCTATTTTTATTTATCATCGATATGGACAACAACCACCCATGAACAAGTAATTCATTTGCATCGATTGGTGCATCCACCCAAAAATTAGTGAAAACTGGATGGATAGATGGTACCTGGTATTTCATAAACCTCCCTACAATGACAGAGAGGTGAATTTATATTTTTTGCAAAAATTATGGGCTGAATTTATTTTGGGTCAACATGTCAACTAATTCGACATGGGTGACATCTAGGAGGTGGTTCAAGGGTCTGCACATGACCGAGAGAATGCCTGACACAATCCCATGTGTTGCATCCCTTTCATCACATAAATGAGAAAAATAAGGATTCTTACAAGTCCAGTTGGGTTAGATGGACAAGATAGCAGTGAATGCAAGAGTTAGAAACATCAAGCATGAAAAATAAACAAACAACTAAACTAAAAACAATAAAAGAAACTAAACTAGAGTGCATAAGGATATTAGAATAAAAAATAAACACCATTCATGACACCAATGGATAGATTGTATTAGTGGGAAAACACCAAAGAAAAAGGGAGACTTATGGGTCCCCTCTTCTTCCAAGGGAGGGCTCTTGAACCCCCAAAGATTGAGATCTTCTTACAAATGGAAAACTAGAAGGAAATGGTGAATAAATCAAAATCTCACTCACTCAAGAGGTGATGTGAATAGCTCAATGAAATGATGATTGTATGCTCTTGATTTGGAAAGAGGTTCCTCCAGGAGAATATAGGCAGCATAAAAATACAAATGAATTCTTGAAAAAGTAGTGCACCCATAGCCTCTTTTTATAGAAAATATTTGATACATTATTCAACCAGTCTTTAGTGTGAAAAAGGGGCTCTTTAGGGCAACCTTATGTCTTTGACCAAGCCCCCACTCGGATTCATCTCAGATTTGGTTGTCAAATCGACTTGGGAGATGAACCATAAGTGGGTGGAAGGCTGACAAAAATCATAAATGTGTCGTTTTGAGGTATGCGTGGATTTTTGCGTTCTCATTCGTGCATCAGGTGCATGTGCACGTTTCCAGCGTTTTTGACTGGTGCACGTGCGCACGCTTCCTTTGTATTCTGAGTGCATGCTAATTTTATAAACAGATGTATAGTTTTGAGCCCTTTGGAAATACATTTTTGGGCCATGGGTGAACTAATAGGAGTTTGGATATGTTAGATTCCTGTAACCATTTGTGGATGAAATTTCAGTGATAACAGATGCCCCCTGATGTATGAGGTTAGGAGCATAGATACAGTTGAAATATATCAATGCTTCTTCTACCGAGAGTACCTTTGTAAGAAAGAGTATTGAGGGGAACTTCAAGAGTGACCCATTGGAGTGAGAGGGGAATTTGTAGGACCAAAAACCTTTCGCAAGGTGTGGAAAAATAAAACTATGTACAAACGAGGCGGGCATGCCCCATGCTCTTGTCATGTAACTCAAAAATGTGTAATACACTAACTGAAGTTGTGTGTTGGTGTATATGACTGTAGCGCCCTCGGGGGAGTGTTGATAATGGAAGAGGACAATTGTAATGGTGAAAAAAATCTAAAAAGAGGCATTGACACCTATAAGAAGTGTCAAGGATTCATTGGCATCGATGGCCTAACAATTTTCAGAGGTCTTTGATAGATATAAAAACAACTGCAATAGTTGCAAAGTAAGACACACCGCAAAATGATAAAGTTTTGAAGTTGAATGTCGTGGGGGTTAATGAAAACAAAGAGCAATGATGGTTCTCTCTGTGCCATCCGAGACTCCTCATTGTGAAGTTAATGAGAGTCAATATATTGTCGCCCATCTGGAAACTGTGTCGATTTTGACAGAAATGGAGACACGACTCCAAGAAGAAAATGGATTCGTGAAATCCACTAGATGAGATCAGGAACTGATGAGGTATATGAATGAATTCAATATGCAGTGAGACTCAAGACTACCCTTGGTTGGGGAAATATGTGAAGTATGAGTGGCAGTAACCGTGAAACTAAATCTAGCATCAGGGGGATGCCTAGGCTTGGGTAAATTGTGTCAGAGGCATGACAACATGGACAAATGCAGAGATCAAAGGTGTATGGACCGTAAGATACTCGGGGTTTATGGATGATGTCAAAAAAGGTAGGAGGTGAAAAATGCCCCAACCAATGGCGACAAGGGTTTCTTTGCCGAAAAAGGAAGGTCGCTAAAGGTGACAACATAAAGCTATTGAAATGTGGGAAACAAAGGTTTTGTACAGTTACCAAATGAATAAAGAATAATTTGGGATAACTGTGCAGATACAGAAATGGGTGCCCGGGCGTTAGATGGTTGGGCCAGTGAGGGCGTAAGTTGTTTGGAAAACAGGTGGAGGGTGGGGCCCCCATAGGTGGGTTTTTGTATTAGGGAAATGAATGGAGGACAATCTACATATGGGAAAACTGAGGGTGGATGAAATAGAGGGTTAATGATACTATGGGGGCGCAGTCAAATGGGAACCATAATGATATTTCCTAGGAGTCCATCATGGGGAAGCTAGCAAAATGAGGAGAAGGATCATGCGGCTAATTCTCAAGAATGTGAAGACTATTGGGACTCCCAACCCTAGTGGGTGAAAAAAACAACATGAGTGTTATAGTTCTAGAGGGGACTATAATTGGGATAACTCATGTGGGAGAGAGTGCTACCGGTTGAATGTACTAAAATGCAGTGGAGGTGTGAGTATTGCAGAGCCAGATGGGGGGACCATAGAGGAAAATATAGGAGGGTGTGAATGGGAGATGAAATTGATATTCAGAGGGAATGATTACATGCCAATGTTGATGATAGACCTGGAGGGACAGTGCTGATGTGTTGATGAACAAGTACCTACACACATAAAAAGCGAATACCCAACGTGAAAAATATCTGAAGATAAAGAACCTATAACAATTATTCAATAATTATGAAAATAATCATGCGTACCTAGGCGTGATGTGAAAGAAAAAGGATCCTCGGGGACTGAGGAAGGATGGTGACCCAGGGAATGTGACTCTGTATGTGTTGGGATCCTAATCCCGTCGCTGAAGATGGATCAAAAAACGGATGACTAGAGCTCGTGTAATTGATCCTGTAAGTTTGGAAAGGGGGACTATATATAGTTGTAGGGCCCATAATGCCACCTCATTTGTACCTGTTGTCTTAGTGAGTGGACAAGAGGTTTCTTCTAATGGAGTTGCAGACCTTGATCCATCGAGCAGCGGTAGCGACAACATCGATGACATGGCAACTACCTTCTAGACCATGTAGACCCCCAGCTGGTGGGGCCCCACCTCGTGACTAAAGACCTGATGGAGGTAATATAGAGGCACCATGAGTGCTTGATGTATGAATTTTTGTATTTTATAGAGGCTTGCGATCCCATTTTGTATATGGTGTTGTGACACCGATTTTGTACTTATAAGGGTGAGGTGGTTCACCTGCCTACGGATACTCTACATGTTGTACTATTTTTTGTAAACATTGATGGCACATTGATTGATATATATATATATATATATGGATATACATTTTGGATCTATGTAATCTTCACATGTGATGATGATTTGTAATGCTTTTTATGATGTCTAATCTATATGTTGTGATAGACTTTGTGATGATTTATGTATGTGTAATGGTATCTTGATGTGATAAATGCCAATCTAACACTAGGTTAGCCATATTATATTCTATTTGATTAAAATGTCTTTGAATCAAAATGTCAAGATAAAGTCTAATTTGCAGGTATTTGTGGAAGAGGCAAGGATCAGAGACATGGTACACATTGCTGAGTTGAAGGACAATGAGCTAGGAATCTAGTAAGATGCTAAGGTGGAAGATATGGTGGTGACTAGCCTCGGTGAGGAGGCCAATGATAGTTGTGTATTCTACTTTGTTATTGGTTGTTGATCCCAAACATATGTCGCTAGAGTGGAGCAGCTCATGTGAGGGGGAATAGAGGGCCCAAGCAGTCAAAGCAGGATTTTGTGTCCATCGATTGGCTCTGTCAGTGTAACCGATGTGGCAGGTCGATGGAGGAGGAATCTGTCAAGAACATAAATGGTAGATTAGATGCAAGGCATGGAGGGAATAAAGAATATTAAGAACTCTACAAAAATTTGTAGGAAAAGAAAAATCCTAGTGTAGGATGGCTATGGTCAGGCGTAAAATTTCTTTAAGTACAACCCGTTGACAGGTTATTTGAGAGGGTGGCCTTTAGGGGAGGCCAAGATGTAGGCACCTTTAGTGAGGCAATGTTGGATGATGTAAGTTCCATTCCATAATGAATCAAATTTTTCATGGATGAGGGTATCGTGAGAGATATCGTAAGAAATCACGAGGTCTCCTTTGTTGAAAGAGCGAAGGTTGACATGGCGATGAAAGGTCGCCTGCGATCTTTTTTTGGATACCTCATTTTTCTGTAATGAAGATCGACGGTCTTCATCCAATGACTCTAAGTTCAGCAAGCACTGCTCCATTGGAGAAGTGTCGGGTAATAGCTCAATAACAGTGCGTAAGGTGGGAATTTCACACTCGATGGGTAGAGTGGCCTCGACCCCATGGACTAGATGGAATGGTGTGAAACCAATGGCAATTTTAACTACTATGCAATAAGCCCATAGTGTGGAAAACAACATATGATGCCAATTGGTCTTATTTGTTTTAACCATGTGCTGCAACATGGTTTTGAGGACCTTGTTGATTGCCTCTGCCTGTTTGTTGGACTGGGGGTAGTATGGGGAGGAAAACTCGTGAGAGAAGCCTAACCTAGAGGAAAGTTCGATTAAAATATCATTCTTGAAGTGTTTCCCATGATTGGAGACGAGTTGTAGTGGGACTCCAAAACGGGAGATCACGTGGTTAAAGAAAAAATGCATTGCAGTGTCAGCAATGTTGTTGAAGGTAGGCATGGTTTCAGCCCACTTGGTGAAGTAATCAACTACAATGATGATGTATTTGTGTCCATTTCTATATGGAGGGTTGCAATTCATGAATTATATGTCGCATTCACAAAAGGGGATGCCAATGATGACTGGGTGTAAAAGCGCAGGTGGTGCTCGGGCATTGTTGTCATATATATGACATTTTTCACATCGCTTCACAGCATGAATCCAACCGTGAAATAATGTGGACCAAAAGTATCCTACTCGAATGATTTTATGGGTGATGGACATCCCTGAGAGGTGGCCATCATAGGTTTCATTGTGGTAATCATTCAAGACTATATCGGCCTCGTCGATAGTCAAACATCGAAGAAGTATGGTGTTGACTCCTCATCGATATAATATGTCACCGATGAGGAGGTAGTGAGGGGCCTGGTGTCGAATACGTCGATGAATGTCTTGGGAAAGGTAATTTCCAAACTTCTGTGTTCAGAGGTAGATGAGTAAATCGCCATACCAAGGATCATTCGAGGGAATGTAAAAGAGATGTTAGTCAGGGAAGTATGTACTGATGGGAGAACTGCTAGTATTAGAGGGGAATGTCATAATGAGTTCAACGAGGATGAGGGATTTATTACTCTTAGGTGTTGAAAATTTGAGGTCATACTCCTAAAGGATGACGATCCATTGGGAAAATTTACCATTAATTTGTCGACAACTGAGCAAGTATTGCATGGGCTTAGAATCAGCTACAATTTTGGTAGTTCAAAGAAGAATGTAATGGCGCAGTTTCTTGACTGCGAGGAAAACGGCAAGGGCGAGTTTCTCTTTGTGATTGTATTTCAAGGGCGGTCCTGAAAGATTTTTGCTAATGTAGTAAATTACATGGTCACAGTCATCATCCCCTAGTTGGACGAGAACTCTTGCTACTGAGATGGTTGAGGTTGATAAGTAGAGGATATAGTCATGGTCATAATCGAGTGGACTAATCAACGGGGCGTTGGAGAGTTATGATTTAAGATCATCAAAAGAGGTTTGAGCATGTTCATCCAATTGGAATGGGATGTCGTGTGTAGCAAGTGAAGGAAGCCATGTGCGTGAGTGGCATAATCTGGGACAAAGCGTCGTAGAAATTTAGCTTTTCCTGGTAGGCTCTACAGTTGGTGTAAATTCCGTAGTGGGGGAATTTTTGTGATGGCTTGGACCTTGAGGGGGTCCATGGTGATGCCACATTGGGAAACTATGAACCCAAGGAGGCATCCAACGGTGATGCAGAATACACACTTGAGGGTGTTCAAGTAGATATTGTATTTATGACACCTTTGGAATATGATATGTAAATCATCGAGATGTTGAGTGCGATTCTTGGATTGAGCAGTGAGTTTGTCCAAGTATGCGAGGATTATATGAGCCAAATCATGAAAAATGTATGTCATGGCCTGTTGGAAAGTTTTGCTAGTGTTCTTGAGGCCAAAAGGCATGACACAATATGAAAAACTTCCCCAAGGGGTATTGAATGTAGTTTTATAGTGGTTGGTTGGGTGAATCTGAATTTGGTTGTACCCAGAGAAACTGTCCATGAAGGACAAAGCCTCGTGGCCAGCACAATCATTAATAATGTGGTTGATAAAGGGAAATGGAAAGTTGTCTTTGGGACATGCGTGATTGAGGTCATGAAAATCGGTATAGACGTGCATAATGACTTGTTTTTTGTTAACAGGGATGGGGTTCGAGACCCATGATGTATATGCGATGGGGTATATGAAATCTGCAATGCATAATTTGTTAATTTCATCTTTGATGGCTGCCTCTTTGGATGGGTGTAGTGGACGTTGCTTTTTTCGTACAGGTGTGATATCAGGCCATGTGTCTATACGATGCTTGACAATAGAGGGATCAAGGTCAGGTGTCTTTGTGTATGACCAGGCAAAAATGTCACAGTATGCCTGGAAGAGAGATTTGTAATCTATGAGTTCTTCAGGAGAGCATGCGGTCCCTATGGTGATTTCCTCTATGACTCCAGGTTTGATGGAAATATTGATTTTGATGATGGGGGAAATGTTGGCCATGTTGCATTCTTCAAAAGCGTCAGGGGTAGGGATAGGGCTATTGAACCAATCTATATGCCCTGATGGGAGAAATTCTTTGGTTTCGATTATGTATATGGAATTTTGGTTAGGAGGCTCAAAGGATTCTTGTAAAAGAAAGAGTGCTCTGTGATGGAGTGGATCCCATGGGGAATCGGGGGTAGTTAATTCCTCGAGGATGTCTTTGTCACAGTGAAACTGTCAAGAATATATGGGATCCAGGAGAGTAACATTGGTGATTGTCACCATGTGGTTGTCTTCTGATGGTGAATAGGTAGGGGGGTGATGCAAGGGGGTTGCAATGGTTCACTCGACATAAGCCAAATATCAAGATATTGTGGGTTGAAAATGGTAGTTGGGTGTAAAATTTCCGTGGGGAAATGAACTGGAGAATTGGGGGGATTTGGGGGAAAATATTCAAATAAACTATCCAGGAACCATGGAGGAGTAGGGATTTCCTCAGGCTTAGGAGAGAAGATATGAAAAACATTAGGTGATGGAGTAGGGGTAATCACTGGTTCTGTTGGAAGTGGGGGGAGTGTAGGATTTTGAATAAGAGGAATTTGGCGACGCCTGTATTCAATGATCATAGGACATTGATATGTGAAATGATCAAGTGATTTGCATAGGGGGAAAAGACATATCATACGTTCATTGATTGAGGTCATGACATAGTGGATGTCAGTGACATGTGGTTGATATGATGTAGATGGAAGGGGTTCTTGCTAAAATCTTTGGCAGACTAGCGTTATCAAATGTCAAAATTGAGGTAACACCGAGAAATGGTGGGTGTAATGGCCATACTCTGAATAGATGGCACATGCGAATTTGGTTCACAACCCTTTGCTACCTATATTAGGGGATGCAGTGGTAGTACTGGAAATAGTGATGAGTGGTGTTGTTTCCCGAGGGAGTTGAATTAAATTCCGTAGCTCAGGAAGAGTGTTGGGCCCGAGATATGATCATTTTCATGACATTATTATACACTTTTTTCCATATGTACATATGTGTTTTTATCTTTCAAAGGATATTTTTGAAGAATTTTATGATAAAATGGTATAATCGGCATGAGGTACGTACAATTCATGTTTTGTGATTCAATCAAATTTAATTTATCATATTTTATGGTTTCCAAGAGTTAATTCATGTTTTTCTGCTATTACAGGGAAAAACGCACCATGTTTCTTGGTCCAACACTTGATTTGGCACTTGATCCAACACTCGTTCCGGTACTTGATCTGACACTCGTTCCAACACCCAGTATTGCACAAAAATGCAAGGTGAGTTGGCGGTTATGGTATTGGCGGCCAGTGGTGGACAAAGTAGGCACATGCATTTTGTTTTTCATCACCCCCTCCAGCTACTAAGCTCAAGACAACTCGATTTCAGTTGTCCAAAGAGGGTGATTATTGGCTTCTTCCGTTTTGTTAGTTATGGCCACATTTATTGTAATTTGTCGAATTTAGAGGTGGTTCGACCCTCCTGTCATCGACCACCTGGGTTTTAAACATATAAATACTATGAGGATGATCATTAGATTGTGAAGCAAGTAGAATAGCCATCAGATTGGAGATAAACTCATTGTACTATGTGTTTTATTTTTCACATTGCCAGAATAGTGTTAGAACTGCGTTTTAAACTTTCATGGTGAATTCGGCCTGTTGAAGTTTGTGGTGTGCTTGTAGAGGGTAGCCACGACTTTTTGGGGGGGCCACCAATAGCCTGGTGATGATCGGTGTGTTATTTATAAATTTCATAATTTAAATTGTCTTTTATTTCTTGTACATGCATGTTTTATGTTTTAATTAGCTAGTTGTGATTTAATTGTTTTATTGTTCTTTTACAGGTTAGTATGATGGATTATGTTAGCATGAATTAGTTTTGTAGGCTAGGAATAGACTTGCAAATCTCTACACTAACCCCATATGCATCTAGATATCAAATTACACTTGTATTTATGATCTTACAGTCAAGTTTAAAACATAGTTGTTTTTAGAATAAAACATATCTCTAGTTGGGATTCCTTTGACAGGGATCTTTGATGGATGGATAGATTTAATTTCTTAATCATAGTTTCCTTGTCTTATTTTTAGATATATTTCATTTGTTTAGTTGTTGGTTAATTGTCAATTTACTTTTTAATAAGCATAATCTAATCTATGTTTTTAATTCATTTTCTTATCATAGCTTGAATGATTAAAATATACATAGTATAGTTTCCTTTCATGCAATTTCCTTTCATAGATTAAAATGCAATTAAATTTCTTAGTTAAATAATGATGATCTCATTATGTTGTTGATGGTTTATACATGAATATGCAGGTTATTTAACATTACTTTTATCATGACTAAGTTTTCATTGGACTGTTTACTTCACACCTTTCATTTTTCCATTGAAATTAGTATTGAGATTATACCATTAGAACTGTCCTTTGTTGTCAAGTGTCATCGAGATATCATCTGTCACCACCAAAGGCATTCACACAACCACCAGCATTACATTTGAGTGTTTCATAGATTAAAGATAGTTTCTTTCTTTCATAAGTTAGAAGAGATAGTTTCTTTCTTTCAAAAGTTTAGTTGGTAGTATTTCTTGCTTTCAATAGAATAGATTTCCTTTCATGCATTGCATTGAGAATTTAGATTTCCTTTCACGCATTAGAAATAGTTTTTCATTAGGCATTTAGTCCATTTGCCTCTTAGGCTAGATAGTTGTTCAATGAGATGTTTTACTTGCAGTAGTTAGTTTCCTTCCTTACTTGTATTTTTCTTTAGTAGGTTAGTTAGGTGTCTTTGCTTACTTGTGTATTTGCTTTGATAGGTTAGATAGGTGTTTTTGCTTACTTTCTTATTTATTTTCTTTCATAGGGTAGTTTCTCATTGAATGTAGGTTGGAAAGTTAAAGAATCTTGCTTTTGTCATTTTCTTATTATGCTTAGTAGTTTTCTTTTTCTTATTGTTGAATTAGTTTGCTTTACATAGGGTTTTACTTGCTTTCTTAGAAACTATCCATCGATCCTTGGCCCAAAAGTACTTAGGTTACCTAGTTTCATTTTTCTTAGTAGGGTTTGCTCAATAGATAGTTTTTCTTGAGTATATTAGCCTTAGATAGCTTCCTTCCTTAGTTAGACTATACTCCTACCATCCTTCTACATTTAGCATATATTTTGTTTTACTTGCTTTCTTAGAAACTATCCATCGATCCTTGGCCCAAAAGTACTTAGAGGTTACCTAGTTTCATTTTTCTTAGTAGGTTTGTCAATAGATATTTTTCTTTATATATTAGCCTTAGATAGCTTCCTTCCTTTGTTAGACTATACTAATACTAGTCCTTCTACCTTTGGCATATTTTTCTACAACTCTAAGATTACTTTACCCTGTTGAAAATGTAATTTAGTGGTAGTTTAGTGTCTTTTTTTAGTACATAAATCACCTAACAAAGATACATGCATTTATTGGTGGGGTGTCTTTATTTCATGCATAGTGCTAAGGAGGCTGAACTCTTGGGGGAAGTGGAGCGGTGGGATGTTTCTTCTTCCGTCTTTGCCCTTGGGGTCAGAGTAGTGGCACTAGCAGTGGGGGTGAGGGTGGTGAAGTTGAAGTATTGGAATCAGATCTTATTCCTTTTGTTTGGGGAGGGATAGATGGTTGAGGGACCATCGCTGTGGATATAGATACCATACTAGAATTGCCAAGAATATACTGGGAAGGGTAAGAGCTGCTTACCTAGAAAGATTGTATGTCTCGATGGGGTAAAAGAAGGGGATTTGAGTAATGGCATAGAAACTGGCTCCCAAACTGGGATGTGGCCCTGGGGAAGGATGAAGTTAGGAACATGTGGATTTGAAGAGTTCTCAGGGGATTCCCGAGGAAGGAGATCTGCAACCAATGAGACATCAGATAGTAAGGAAGCCCCTGTGGGAGGAAGGGTATCTCCGGGGCCGCCCATTGGATGACATGACACAGACTTGTGCTAAGGGGTGTATGTGTGGTGGTGCTCCATGGTATGTCCCTAGCAAGCATGGGTATTTGAAAATTCGGGACCCATCTCAAAGGAGGGTAGGCATTGGGATTAGTGTGTACAAAAGGTAGGATGTTATTAATGTTGGAGGAAGGGTTGGGCTCATAATGTGACACTTAGTCAATGGTGACGCATCTTTCTCATAGGGGTAACATCATGGTTCAAAAAACATAGAAGTGGTGGATTCTCTATAGCCGCATACACATGTAGCTACTTAATCGGTAAATATATTGTAATCGAAAGGGCACGGGATAACTTCAATGTTAATAAGGATGGTTTTTCACCCGAGTTGAATGGGGACATTTTGGAAGAGCCCTTCGTGAGAGGATGGTCATTCGCCATAAGCTCAAAGGATGGCAGATGGTATGAGCTTGAGGGAGCCAAGTTTCATCCTTACAGATATGGACATGATGCATGTGGATACACATTCATCAATGATGCAACGATGAACTCTGATACCCAGATGACCGTATTTGGAAAGCTACCAGAGTGGGGATATGGGGTTCTACTATCAAGATCAAAGGTGATGATCGTGGTGTCAACAGTGGTCAACTTCCCGTACAAAGTAATGACTTCGTTGAGTAGGGACATGTTTGAAGGAATTTAAACCGACATGGAAGCAGATTGTGCCAAGTCATCGATGAGAATATAATTGTGTGCTTCCTTAGATTGAGGGTTGTTGACATTCTATCACAATGGGATGTGAGGAATACAAAGGGGTATCTTAGTATTATGGCATGGAATCATCAAATGTGGTCCACTTGTGACTGGGTTTTCTTCCAAGGTAGTGGGAGAAGGTTCAACGGGTAAGCAAGTATTGACGACTGTGCATTTGTAGAAGCAATTCTTCCTTGATAGTGAGGAGGATAGTGATTTGTAGAAGTGCCCATATGTAGATACTGTCCCATATGTGGTGGGGTGGTTGCATCTCCCCGTTGGGTGTTCATCACCCTTGGTGTGGAATGGCTTTGGCAAAGACAACAAGGTCGCGTTACACATATTTTGTGGGGCCTCACTGAGGGTAGGCGTGTTGGGGACGTGGTCCATTCGGATTTTTATCCATTTTAAAGTCAAGAATTGAGGGAAATGGTGGAGTGTAATTGACATACTTACCAAAGTGAAAAAGGGAAGTTTGTCTTAAGATTGTTGTTATTCTTCCCTTTGAATTTGTTATTATTTCCCCCTTGGGGGTTCTGTTTCCCTTGGTTTTGGTTTCCCCTGGTAGGTTGGTTCTGTTGGAGGTGATTCCCTCCTAGTCCCAGATTGTTATTATTTTGTTTTTCCTTTTCTTTGGCATTATTCAACTAATGGGTTAGATTTTCCATATTCAGTTGCTCAAAATTGTGGACTTACTGAATGGGAGAGGGTTGAACAAAGTTAAACCTAACGTGTGGTTGTCCTTGTGGAGAAGCAATGGGTCAGAGACCGGGAAATGGGAAGTACAAATTATGTTGTAGTAATGATCCATAAGGGGTACATAGGTAGGCGTGGCACTTTCACTAGTGCTTAGGGTTTAAGATGAGGTAGAGGAGTTACCATAACTTGGTTGAACAACCAAAGATCATGGATGCCATTGGGGGTCCACTTATGGGTTGAGGGAGGGAAATAGGGTATGGTTGTTCATAAGGGAGAGGAGGGTAAGGGCTCTTCATATAACGACGGATATGGAGGTGTACCATACATAGTTGGTTGTGGGGGTATGGATTTTCGGTGTGTTGTGGTACCAATCAATCCATCCACGGAGTGAGACATCCTAGGTTTGTCCCGGCCGAATGGCATGGGTCTCAGGGCATCAAGTAATACCATATATAAGTATCCCAACTGTGAATAAAATGAGTTCGAACTGCTGAGCCTTATTGATGGATTCCTCTTTAGATTGAGGAAAGGTATGCTACATCTTTGGCAAGGAGGGAAGTAAGTGATTTGAGAAACTAATTGAGGCATTGTTTCTTGATGGCTTCATATTTTCATAGACTACGCGTCATCATCGCCATTCATGAATGTGGTCAAGAATGTGTGGTGGAGGTTTGTTTAAACTCAGAGTAGTTAGAGACCATTGTCATGATGGATTGGGAGCTGAAAGAAGGTCAAAAAATTCTTTGGCTAAAGATTCAAAGTCACATGGGACCCAAATTTTTCTTCTACATAACACTTGGCTGATGGGCTTGAGTATGCTGAAATAACCTTAACTGGATGGAGTCATCCATGATGTTGTTTGTAAGAGAACAATAAGTGAAGGTCATGATATGGCTATCGGGTCATCTCCTCGCTTTTCCTTCCAAACTTGGGTATGTCTAAAGGGATATTGTTAAAGCATTGTGGCCAAGTGTGGGGTCATGCAAATATAGGATCATCAGGAGCTTATTTATATCCAAGATAAGTTGAGGGAAGCTGGCATGGCATCCGGGATGGTGGTGGAGATTAGTCTCCATCCATGGTCCGAAAGATTGTACCTGACCCTTGGAAGGGGATAGGTGGGTTTGTACTTCCCCTTTGAGAGGAATTTGTTTCTCTGCTTCCATGTAAAGGAGATGAGGACACTGAACTTGGGAAATGGGTCCCAAGTAACTAGAACTAAGAAAAGATGATCCCAAGATAGTAGCACTCAGGTGGGTGTGAGAAGGTGGGTTTGATAAGTTGGAAAGACCGGGAACTCCCCCTATCATAGGAGGGAGATTGAGCAATCAATCGAATGACGCGGATTCTATGGGTCCCTATGATGTCCAATAGAAAAGTGAATGTGTGTGCAAATGGTGATGAGAGAAATAAAATGAAAAGAGTCTTTCTATAATTTTGGACCTCACAATATATTTCACAATCGTATGTAATCACAAGAGTGTCATACAAAAATCAATTGATAAAGAAGCATATATGTGGATAAGTGGATTTTGTCTACGGGGAGAACAAATAAAAAAAAATGCTCATGTCCTAAAATACGTGAACGCTATTCCTCTCAAATAGCACTGACCTTCCAATAGAACTCATGGGTCCGTCACCAGAGGAGGAACTAGTGAAGCATGAAGTAATTAGTTATAATGAGGGCAGAGGTATATCTCTCGAAAGAACTGACGATATTTCAAAACTATCTTATCTTTGTAGCATGTGGGCATGTATGGACCCTTACAAATTTAAGATGTGTTTGAAAATGAAACTAAGAGGAGTCTCGAGGGGGCTATTGTCCTCTCCTAAAGATTTTGTCTTTAAGGGAGATGAAAATTTCCCTCAATCATTTTTATGATTCTCAAGATCGCTCTATGGCGCGAGAGAAGAGCATACTCAATGATTGATGTTCAACTTCTGGTCCCAATGCAAGTGTGATTATATGTGATATAGAATGATTCCAACTTAACGTTAATCAAATAAATCCATCCATGTGGTAAAATGAAATAAAAATGAGGATAAATATGGATTTTAACCCCCTAAGTGCCTATGTTCTGACTAAACCTTCATGTAGAGAGGGAATCTAAGTGTGGTGCATATTACAATTTGCATAGAATCAAGCTTAATAAGGCTATGGGCATTCAACAGATCGCAAAAACCCTTACAATGTTTAATTTTCTAGACAAATGTGCGGGTCACAGAGGAGACAAAGGCGCATGTGGCACCAATGCGCAAATAAAAAATGACCTATTGGTGTAGGTGCACACAATGCGTTGAGAAACACAGAGAGCTTGGTGCACGTGCTCGAAAGATGCTCCAATGGGTGAAAAAAACCGTGCACTTTCTATTACATGGCCGAGAAGAAAATTTCGGATGAAATTCTCTCATATCAGCTCCAAATTTGGCTTCTTGCAGACAGGCTTGGGCCAGTTGTGGTTCCTGTAAGTTAAATAAAGAAAAAAGAAATGCTAAAATAACCCAAATGGGGAGGAAATTGATACCTATCCCCAATGGAGTCATCAATTTGTTGCGTCCCTTTCATCACCTAAATGAGAAAAATAAGGACGCTTACAAGTCTAGTTGGGTTAGTTAGACAAGACAACAGTGAATGAGAGAGTTAGAAACATCAAGCATGAAAAATAAACAAACAACTAAACTAAAAAAAATAAAAGAAACTAAACTAGAGTGGATAGGATATTAGAATAAAAAATAAACACCATTCATGCCACTAATGAATAGATTGTATTAGTGGGAAAACACCAAAGAGAAAGGGAGACTTATGGGTCCCCTCTTCCTCCAAGGGAGGGCTCTTGAACCCCCAAATATTGAGATCTTCTTACAAATATCAAACTAGAAGGAAATGGTGAAGAAATCCAAAGATCATTCACTCAAGAGGTGATGTGAATAGCTCAATGAAATGATGTTTGTATTCTATTGATGAGGAAAGAGGATCCTCCAAGAGAATATAGGAAACATAACAATACAAATGAATTCTTGAAGATGCAGTACACCCATGGCCTCTTTTTATAGAAACGTTTTGAGGAATTATTCAACCAGTCTTTAGTGTGAACAAGGGGATAATTAGGGAACCCTTAGGTATTTGACCAACCCCCCACTCGGATTCAACTAAAATTTGGGTGTCAAATCAACTTGGGATATGAACCAGAAGTAGGTGGAAGGTCAACCAAAATCATAAATGCGTCATTCTGAGGTATGCGTGGATTTTTGCGTTCTCAATCATGCATCGGGCTCATGTTCTCTTTTTCTATGTTTTTGATTGGCTCACATGCACACACTTCCTTTGTATTCTGAGTGCATGATGATTTTATAACTAGTTGTATAGTTTTGAGCCCTTTGGAAATACATTTTTGGGCCATGGGTGAACTAATAGGTGTTTGGAGATGTTGGATTCCTATAACCATCTGCGGACAAAATTTTAGTGATAACACCATGTTAGGTCCTCGTCCCCCTAGTAGAAGGCCTAACACCCCTTCCCAACATCCTCCAGTTAAAGAAAGATTGCATTTGGTACTTGTAGATATATCATCATTGACTCGGAGCCTAGTGCAACATGGTATCTTTGTTGCACTATCTCGATAAGAGATGCATGTCAGTGACAATGGTATAGGGGTCAGAGCTTCACCTGGTACAATAGAGTTCAATGAGGAGAGGAAACATGGACATAAGGTTTGTCCATGTGAACCTCGCAAATGCTTGAGTTATGGGGAGATTTGTTATGAACCTATTGATTCCATTAGACAATATAGATTCATTGAGAAATTTAGTATCTTAACCATATCTATGTTCTTCATCGTTATATATTCATATAGTGTTACTTTTATTTATATTGATATTTTAGTGTATGTTTTTTTGCAGTTGCTACACCCATGTAGCATATCCTCTATACCCATGGAGGCATTAGTTTCTGTCCACACCACTGATGCATCAATAGAGGCATCATGCTCAATCAATATATCCAATACACATGTATGTTACATTTGATAAATTCATTAGAGTGATTTATTTATTTTATGGCATCCTCAATTTCTTTATTTTCTTGTTTTTCTATAGGTTGTGGGATCAAGCGATGTCGAGAAATGTCCACATGATCTGGATTTTATGAGAAGAACGAAATGAATACATATTATTAAAAGGTTCTTAACACAAAATAACAGATATACAGTAAAATTGGTTTTCTATTCAATAACGAAATAAGATGAAACTGTAAAATGCAACGAAAACATGCTTGCTAGAAGAGATGTGATGGTTGTGCACATTCGCAAGAAGAAGATTAAAATGAGGCTTTGAAGGCCTTTTTACAATAAAAAATAATGCCAAAAACCCTAGACATTCAAAAACCTAACCCTAGGAGATGAAGTACCAAAAGTCATGTGGGCCTCGTTTGGGTAAGTTAGTACATCAACTTCTCGAGGTCATAACGTTTTCATACGATCTCCATTTTAAGCGTGTGATATCCCGTTGGAAAGGTATCGTAGAGGATATTCATTTTGGGGGTGAAATAATTCCTTTGGCTATCATTGATGATATCTATCTCGAAAAGAATTCATTTAGGTCCTCAAAATGGCCCCGGAAGTTAAAACTACTAAAAAAGGTAAATTGTCAAAATTGTCAGAAAATTGTTTTGAGCCAGTTGAAAAAAGGTGGGTGGCCACTAATATCCATATATATCAATAATACCTCCTTAGGAAGAAATGGTCTCCATTACGTTGAGGTCCCCTATCAGATGAAGAAATTTCTGCTGAGTTTGGCCTTAGGTGAGCCACTTGTCTTGGTGCAGGAGCTACCCTACTTTGATGAATCGATAAAGATGGATCCTTTGTTGTCGAGTGACCTTGATCTGTGTGTCCACAATACAATAATTGGATGCCTGTTGTATGCAGTTGGGGTTGAGCTCTGTTGGTGTCAGCTATTCTGTTACTTCTGAGGTGTCTAATAATGGTGGGAAATAAGGGCGAAGGAGATCCACGTTGAACAGTGGGGGTATGCCAAGGAAACTAGTAATGTTGAGCTCAAAAGAATTATCCCCCATGGCCTTGGTGATAGTGTACGACCCATAAAAGAGTGGGAGAATATTCCGATGGGGTCTTGTAAGGCATTCTTTCTACAAGTGCAACCAAACCTTGTTTCCCACCTCAAACTTATGTGGCACCCAATGTTGATCATGGTGTTGTTTGTACTTGTCATTGGACTTTTGTAGGATATCCTGAACCTATTGGAATATGTGATGGATCCTCTCAATGAACCGGGTGGCTTTGTCAGCTTCATTTGGAGTAGGAGATGAGGCGGTTGATGTGACTGCAAGGGGAAGTGCAACATCTATGGGACTCAATGGTTGGAATCCCAACCCCACCTTAAAGGGGTTGTGGCTAGTAGAGTTATGTAGGGCTCTATTGTAGCTATGCTAGACATAGGGAAGTCTCTCATCCCAACTGTGAGGGTGATTTGAATTATACATGTGAAGGATATTCACAATCATTCGATTTACAACCTTGGTTTGGCTATCTGTCTCAGGGTGGAAGGTCATTGATTTGGTGATCTTGGTGTCTAGCAGTGACCAAAGGCTTGACCAAAATGTGTTGAGAAATTGATTGTCCTGATCTAAGACAATGGTTTGTGGGATTCCAAAATGTACCCAGACTCATTCAAAGAAGAGCTTGGCAGTGTCCTCTATTTTGATTCTCATCTTGCAGGCAACCATAGTTTCCATCTTAGAAAAGAGATCAACAACCACAAAAACACAGTCATTTCCCCACTTGGTGGACAGGAGGCCCGACATGTAGTCCATTGAGATGGATTCCCATGGCCTGTCAGGAGTAGGAAGAGGGGCCCTGTTTCTTAGTGGTCAGTTTGGCAATAGCACATGAAATGTAGGGAATGATATACTTGCTGACCTCCTGTCGAAGTTACAGCCAATAGAAATATTTATGTAGCATTGCCACTGTCTTTTAGACACTGAAGTGTCCTACCACCTTAATATAGTTGGATTACCAAATCATCTTCAATCGCTCACTTGATGGAACATAGATATGGCCCAAACGACACAACAACCCATCCTAAAGATGGAAATTATCGACAACTACATTTGCACCCAACATTTGGTGGTGGCGAAGTCAGGGTCTGTCTCATAGAGTTGGGGCCATTTAGATGTCTCATGGTTGTAAGATTCTAGCACTGTGGTGAGTGTCGTGAATGGAGGTCTGCTCAGGCAATCAGTGAAATGATTGGTGCTTCTTGTTTTATACTTGATGTTGAGGTGGAATTGTTGCAAGTATGTGGACCACTTTTGATGGAGGTCATTATGCAATTTTCCCTTTGTATCCATGAACTGCAGTGGATTATGATCAGTGTGGATGACTGTCTCATTCCAAACACTGTAATGTCTCCACTGGCGATAGGCTTGTACAATGGAGTACATTTATTTGTCGTAAGTAGGGTACTTATGGACAATATCTGACAGTGCCTAACTATGATATGCCACGGGGTGGCCGTGTTGAGTGAGAACGGCGCCCACGACATAGTTTGAATCATATGTCTCGATCTCAAAGGGATGTTGTAGGTATGGTAGTGAAAGTATTGGGGCTGAGCACAAGCACTACTTCAAATCATCGAACGCTTGTTGTTGGGACCTGCCCCACACAAATTTAGCCTTACCACCACCCTATTTATGTAACACCACCTTTGTTACTTGTAAGCTATAACGCTCTAATACCAAACTGTAATTCCCCCTTTTCATCATTCGGGCAGGCGCTGCCTCGCGGAATAACAATCTCATACTCAATTATATATATGACATGCATTTAAAATAGGATAAACACATTTAAACTCAGATTAAATATAATAATTACTGCTAACATAATTTTAAAACATGGCATTAACATTAATTCATATGCACAACAGAATACATGATAATTATAAATACACAGACATGCAGAAACATAATTAAAACATCATCTGGTACTTTTCTTTGAAATAGTGGTAGTACCACCAACCAGGTGCAGGCCTTCCATGAACCTCCTAGCCTTAGACCGCGTTGCTCATCAAGCTTAGCACTAGGTCACCCTCGAGTTGGGACTAAGCTCCACCCTAAGGCAAGGAATCCTAGGCTAGGCTGAGGTTACAGGGTAAATGCATGGGCACAAGGAAGGAATTCTCTCCTAGGAACCACTCATACTCACTGCCCACAGATTCTCCTTCCCCACATGCATGTTCCACCCCAGGAGTATACACCTTCTCTATCACCTAGACATTCTTTTGCCTGTTAACCTCCCTTGCCTTGGGTTTCAACAACAAACCGGACCAAAAGTCTCTGAGATCTGTGGCAGCTACAGGGTTCCTTCCAAGAGTTCTCTCCTTCCTTTGTGCACTCTCTCACCTGGAGAGAATCGCTCACAGGCCAAGCAACCTATTCTTCCAACTTCAATCACCTCTCTCTCCTCGAGAGAGTGTCTTACAAACTAGCTAACAAAGCCACACACAATCTAGCACTGCGTGGTCACAATAGACAATAGGGAAACAAACATGGGCTTTCCAATAGGCTCAACAATGACAGGATGGTCTCATGGTTATGGCCTTGGGACAGAGATTCTACACACAGGATCAATCAATTCAAATAGAGGATGTCTCCATTTTCCATAAAACAACACAGGCTACTCTGAAATCACAGGCTATCCCCCCCAGTTTCAGAATTATATGAGGTCTCTTGCAGAGGTCGAACCGGTTCATGCACAGGTAGTCCAGGGTCAAATGGTGGAGGAACCCCCACCATAGCTCATCTCAACTGTTTTATTTGCATGGGCTTGGGTTGACACTTGTCACCCATGAAACTGCATGCATTCCTTCATCATGTGTTCCTTCCATTTGGAAGTTGCTTGTCTTTCCAAAAAGAACTTAGGATAAAACACAATATTCACATGTCTTTTGGAATAATCTTTTAATATTATTCCCCAAGGACTTAAGCCCCTAGGCTTAGCCCCCTAGGCTCAACACTTAGCCCCACTTCCCACCTTCCATCCCCCTATTCCCTTGCCCACTATGTGGAAGCTTAGTCCCCCATCACTCATTCATCGTGGTCGGTCTACACACGGCGGTGTTTATATTTTTATTAATAATGTGCATAGATACATGTACAAAATCAGGCTCTTTGCCTTCAACACTCAGGCTCGCTAGCCTAAAAATCACATAATCCCACCAACTTATATTAACTTGGCTCACCAGCCTATAAAAAAACATATTTACATTTCATTTCACAAGTATGATTTACAATAGGGCTCGGCCTTGGGGACATTACAATCCCCCTCCCTTATTTTTTCACTGTCCTCAGTGCAACTCTCACACTGCATCTGCAAGATTTTCAAAATTTTCAAAAAGATGCAGGTACTCTGCCTGCATAACATTTTCATGCTCCCATGTCACGTCCTCAAGACCATACCAGGTCCACAAGACCTTTACAATCCCTATAGCTCGATTCTGGAGCTGTTTGTTTCTCCTGTCCAATATGCGCACATGATGAACTTGCAAGACACCTTCTGGTTCCACCTGAATCACATTCCAATCGATAAAATGATTAGCATCAAGTATATATTTCTTAAGTAGTGAAACATGAAACACATTATGTACAGTCATAGATACAGGTAATGAAAGCATGTATGCAGTTGGCCCAATCCTTTCCAGGATTTCAAAAGGCCCACAGTATCTTTCTGCCAACTTGGCGCAACTTCCCAACTTCAAGGAACTCCTGTTAGTTTTCACTTTCAGGAAAACATGATCACCCACTTTGAATTCTCTATGGGTTCTGTTCTTATCAGCATAACTTTTCTGCCTGTCCTGGGAAGCTTTCAAATTCTGTTTAATTCTTATCAGTTGGTCTTCCATCTCTTTGAGCAATTTTGGACCAACTACTGCTCTGTTAGTTGGATTATGCTCACTGGAGTGTTGCACTTTCTTCCATAAAGTGCTTTAAATGGGCTCATCTTCAACGATTCATGATACCCATTATTGTAGGCGAATTCTACCAAATGACTGTAGTCTTTCCATCTTGATGGTTTATCCATCACATACATTCTCAGCATGTCCTCTATTACTTTGTTCACCCTATTTGTCTATCCGTCAGACTTGGGATGATACACTGTACTGAAATTCAGATTCGTTCTGAATCCTTTAAAAAGTCCTTTCCAAAAATTCGAGGTGAATTTTGGGTCCCTATCAGACACAATCGTCTTAGGAATTCCGTGCAAGAGTGCCACTTCTTTTAAGAAGATATCAACAACATCTGCTGCCTTGTGAGTGGTTTTTAGTGGAATAAAATGGGAAGCTTTTGTAAACTTGTCCACCACTACCATGATCAAATCATGCTTCTTGCTCGTTCTGGGAAATACTGTAATAAAATCCATTGTCACCACTTCCCACTTCCACTCAAGAATGGGTAAAGCCTGTAGAAACCCTGCTGGGTGCCTATGCTCAGCCTTAACTTTCTGACACTCCATACATCTGGCGATGTATTCAGCAATCTCTCTCTTCATACCTGGCCAAAAATAATGGCTTTTGACTGCTGCCACAGTCTTCTAATATCCAGGGTGTCCAACATATGTCACATTATGCATTTCTTTTAGAATCGTAAGTTTCATTTCTTGGACATTGGGTATATACACTCTATTTTTATATAGAAGTATTCCATCATCTTCCAAGGTGTAATTTCCCTCTTTCTGTGGTCTCTCACACTGTTGTAGCTTTTCTACTAAGTCTCTGTATTGCAAATAAACATTTGTAGCTTCCAAACTTCTACCCTTGATATCATTCCTGTACATGCTAATGGTTGTAGCATGTAAGTCATGCACTTTTCTGTTGAGTGCATCAACCACCTTGTTTTCCTTCCCTTTGATATGATTGATATCAAAGTCGTATTCAAATATAAACTCTAACCACCTACTTTGTCTAGCGTTTAAGGTTGGCTGCTCAAACAAATATTTTAGACCGTGGTGGTCTGTTCTCAATTCAAATATTCTTCCCATGAGGTAATGTCTCCACTTCCTTAGAGTGTGAATGATTGATGTCAACTCCAAGTCATGAGTGGCATAATTATTTTCATGCTCTTTCAATTTCCTAGACTCATAATAGATTACAAATTCATCTTGGCTAAGAAATCCTCCCAACCCTTCCTTACATGCATCTGTGCACACCATGAAATCCATATTTGGATTTGCAATTCTCAGAATTGGAGCGTTGGTTAACAATTGATTCAATCACTGGAAAATCTCTTCACACTTTTTAGTCCACTAAAACATTTTCTCCTTCCTTTGCAAGGAAGTGATAGGGTGAGTTATCTTTGAGAACCTTGTGATAAACCTTCTATAATAGCCAACCAGACCCATATAGGATCTAACTTCTGTCACATTCCTTGGTGCTGGCCATTCTCGGATGACCTAAACCTTCTCAGGATCAACAATGATCCCTTCTTCTGAAATAATATGTCCCAAGTAATGGATCTGTCTTTGATAAAATGATCATTTTCTCAACTTGGCATACAGCTGGTGTTTTCTCAACACTTGCAACACCATCCTCAGGTGTTGTTCATGCTCTTCCTTTGACCTGGAATACACCAAGATGTCATCTAGGAAGACTATGACAAACTTGTCTAAATACTTCCTGAATACACCATTTATCAAGCACATAAAACCAACAGGTGCATTTGACAGTCCAAACAACACCACTATGAACTCGTAATGACCATACCTTGTTCTAAAGGCAGTCTTACTAATATCCTCATCCTTTATTCTTACTTGGTGATATCCTAATCTGAGATCTATCTTTGAAAATAATTTCACACCCTTCAGTTGATCGAAAATATCATCGATCCTCGACAAAGGATACTTGTTTATGATATTTACCTTGTTCAACCATCAGAAATCAATGCAGAACCTCATTGTCCCATCCTTCTTCTTCACGAACAGGACCGGGGCATCCCAAGGTGACACGCTGGGGTGAGTGTACCTCTTCTTCAAAAGCTCTTTGAGTTGCAATTGCAACTCTTCCAGCTCTAGCATACCCATTCTATAAGGAGCTTTCGACACCTGAGTTTCTCCCGGCATCAAATTTATAGAAAAAACGATGTCTCTCTTTGGAGGTAGTCCAGGTACCTCCTGAAATACATCCTTGAACTCTATGATTACCTCATGGTATCCAATTCTTGATACTTCATCTCTAGATGCTTCCTCCACATGGGCTGCAAATAATTTACAGCCTTTCCTGTAACACTTCTTCAGCTGCATGGCTGAGATTTCTCTAACAACCACAGCTCTGGGAATTCATTGGACTATTTTCCGATTTCCCTCCTCATCCATGCTTATAAACCTCTTGTTATGACAGTCTAGGAGGGCATGGTGCTGGTCCAACCAATCCATCCCAATTAAGCAGTCATAAGAGCCTAAAGGCAGAACATTCAATTCAGCCTTAGTGCTCAATCCATTCATGTCTATCAAACAGGATTTAACCAATCCAGTGACCTTGCTTTTGGTTCCTGTAGCCAATTGCACTAACCAAGACCTTTCATGTTCGCTTCTTGAGAAATGAAAACTTTCCACCACCCTAGGATCTACATAGCTATGGCTAGCCCCAGAATCAATTAAAATAATAAGTGGTCAGTTGTTGATCATACCTTCCACTTCAATCATGTGTGATTGAAATTATGCTTGCTTGTTGTCTAGGGCTGCATAGCTCCTTGGCATCCTACTGCTCATATCCTCCATTATTTCAGCTTGTTGAACATAGTGGATGGTTCTCACTTTATCTTTTCTGTGGGGGAAGTCTCGGTACCTATGGTTTCCTTTACAGCCCCAACACTCCATAGGTGGCAGTCTGGGCATTTGTTCCCCCACTTTAGCCTTCTTGGACTCTCTAAAGGATGGTTGTCCCTGAGGATTATTTCTGAAAAAGGAAAGTTTGTTTCCCTTCTACCTCTGTTCCTTCTTAAACTTCCTCTGGTCATCCCAAGTCTTCTGAAAAGTAGGCCTTTCTCTTTGTTGTTCATATAAGCATTTTTACCTTCTTATTGTTTCTTCCATAGTCTTAGGATCGTCATACAGAATATTGTTACCAATGGCAGGTGGAAGTCCACTCAGATACCTCTGAATCTTGATAGCCTCATCTGTGATGAATGGGACATACTTAAGTAGTTCCAAGAAACTTCATTCATATTCATCAATGGTCATGCTGCCTAGCTTGAGTTTGAAGAACTCCTTCATATTTCTATTTGTCATATACCCACTACCCAAATCAGATTTTTCTGGTCTTCTGCCAGACCAGAACCCCTAAATATCCATGGAGGCCCAGTGTAAACTAGCTCTTTCTCTCTCCTTCTCCATTCCCATGTGAATGCGGGTCATGATTACGGTTCAATTTCAACACAGTCCCTATTTGTATTTCACGCCTCGGTGCTATAGTAATGTCTAATCAATCGACTTTGCAAGTGTCGAACCTCGACAGGGCTAGTGACCGGCCAATGGGGATGAATCCCTACAGGGTCAACAAATGACCAATAGGAACAAATCCTAACAGGGGTAGAGAACCACCAATGAG
Organism: Picea sitchensis; assembly: GCA_010110895.2. NCBI lineage: Eukaryota > Viridiplantae > Streptophyta > Pinopsida > Pinales > Pinaceae > Picea > Picea sitchensis. The sequence continues at coordinate 89,874 of SNQJ01S0051187.1, forward strand.
AATAGGCCCCGTTGCGTAGTTAAGTGGAATACAGGTGGCAGAAAGGGAAACGCAACATGGTGGTCGACATGTCAGGAGGGGCCCCACTTCACACGCCACACTATTCCAGACACACCCCCCCTATTAAAGGCAGAATGACAAGGGGGGTCTGGAATCCACTTGAGCGTCGTTGATCCCGGTGAGTTAATCTTGACCGTTCGAGAGTTGCACGTCCAATTCAGGACCCCCCCCCATTAAAGGTAGAATGGCAAGGAGGCTCCGGAATGCATCCTCAGCCGTAGATCTGGGCGGGTGGACTCCGACTGTCCAGATATGCTTGTCGCTTATCCTAAAGAATATTCACGTCCTGGCTTAAGTTGACATATCATCTCCACATCTAACGGTCATTGCATACCCTAAGGTCCTCTGAAAGAATCTCGTCCATTCATCGGGGTTTATCATCACAATAATCCAGACTCTCGATCAAGGGACTCCTAAATCCTCGATCCCTGGTTTCCCGATGCGGTTAATCTCTCGACACGTGGGATCCGCCAATCGGATGGCTCAGACCTACTCTGGGGTTTCCACCATGGGAAATCCTGAACTCTTGTCAACAGGAATCCCGATTCCGCGATCCCCTATGAGCCAATTCACCGATATGGTCCTTTACATGTTATCCCTTATGGATAAACTCCTGGCCCACGTGACCACTATCTAACAAGGCCGCAGCCTTATCTCCTATCCGGTTTTCGGACTTTACAATGGCAGAATGTACTCGTCCTCAGGATTCGCGATTCGTCGAATCCCGATATGCCGATATAATGATAGTTGGCCCTACACTAGACACCTTTCACTTTGTCGGGATTCTGGACTTCACGATTTTGAAGTGTATGGACTTCTTGTCCATGGGATTCCTGATTTCTCGATGGATGACTTTCCTTTCGAGACTTTTCCCAAATTCTCTGATTGCCACCACGCGTCCTCCCATGATGGATGGTCCTGATCGCTTCTCGTGATTTCAGAGTTTCCGCTGCTGAGATATTCCGGCATCTTGTCCCTTCAATCTCTGAAATGTCGACGGGCTCCCGATCTTCTCCACGTGTCCTCCTATGATGGACGACTCCTATTGATTCTGGGATTTTCAATAGGAAAATTCCCGACCTCATGTCATCGTGACTCCCGATTTCACGAATGTCGATATCCCGATGGTCATGCCTCTCATTGGGATTTTCAACCTCCTATTCATGAGGGCTTAACCCTCATGCATATCTTAATAGATGCAATGGCTGTCGAGTTTTTCTAGCTAAGATCTAACAGCTCAGATATGTCCCACCTTGTTCACTCTTCCACTACTTCATGGATGTGGAAAAATCAACGGTCCAGGTGTTCTCATGGACTGTGGGGGTCTACGATCCCAATTTCCTCGCTATTCACGAAGATAGAGGAAAAGGGGCAAGGTATGCAACGCCCTCATTTATTTTTTCAATCAAACGATCATGAATGACCATGGGTCTTCTGACGGAGTCTCGTCTGTCAATCGATACTTATCAATACGCTGCTACTTCAGGATTTTAAGAGGGTCATTCCTCCTTGTACAGGGTTGTTAAGACTTCCACAGCCAAGTCCTTTTCCCGGGTTCTTGGTAACCTTTTCCAAGGAGGGAATCTTTGTGAAGAGATCTATTCTGGGGCATCCCTGGAGACAGATAAGGGTAAACAACTTCCCGAGAATGGGCTAGAAGCCTGACTTGGTTCAACTTATGCATAATTAAATTCATTTATCAACATAAGCCATGCGTGGTTTTTCTGTTATAAGCATATAAAACTACTAGTACTGATCAAAATACTACTCAGACATTCTTAAAATGAAAACATTCACAGTTCCGCAGCTTATGAGCATAATTATCAAAATACA
>SNQJ01S0051187.1:122100-145771 GCA_010110895.2 Picea sitchensis
GGATGTAAGGTGGGAAGAGGGGCTAAGCCTAAGGGCTTAAGCCTTGGGAATAATATTTTAATATTATACCAAAAAGAATGTGAATAATATGCTTTATCCTAAGTTCTTTTGGAAGGACAAGTAACTTCCAAATGGATGGAATGAACGCAGTTGCATGGGTGACAAGTGTCAACCCAGGCGCATGCAAATAAAGCGTCTGAGATCAGCCGTGTTGGGGGTTCCTCCACCATTCGACCCTCGACTGCCTGGGCATGAACCCGTCCGACCCCTGCAAGAGACCTCGTGCCATCCTGAAACCGAGGGGGGCGAAGTCTGTGTGTTGATTTCGGGAAAAGCCGATGCATCCTCTGTCTGAGAAGATCGAGCATGTGTGTGGAGTCTCTATCCCAAAGCCGTAACCATGAGACCATCCTGTCATTGTTGAGCCTGTTTGGAAAGCCCGTGTCTGTTTTCCCCGTTGGCTGTTGTGGCCACGCAGTGTTGGACTGCGTGTGGCTTGTTGTCCAGTTTGTACATCACTCTCTCCAGGTGAGAAAGGTGATTGAAGTTGGAAGAATAGGTTGCTTGGACTGTGAGCGACTCTCCCCAGGTGAGAGAGTGCGCAAAGGAAGGAGAGAACTCCTGGAAGGAACCCTGTAGCTGCCACATAACTCAGAGACTTCTGGTCCGGTCTATTGTTGAAACCCAAGGCAAGGGAGGTTAGCAGCCGAAGGACTGTCTAGGTGACAGAGAAGGTGTATACTCCTAGGGTGGAACATCCATGTAGGGAAGGAGAGTTTGTGGGCAGTGAGTATGAGTGGTTCCTGAGAGAGAATTCCTTCCTTGTGACTGCGTGTTTTCCCTGTAACCTTAGCCTAGCATAGGATCCCTTGCCTTGGGGGTGGAGCTTAGTCCCAGCTCAGGGGTGACCCACTGCTGAGCTTGATGAGAAGTGTGGTCTAAGGCTGGGAGGTTCGTGGAAGGCCTGCACCTGGTTGGTGGAATTACCATTATTTCAAAGATAAGTACCAGATGATGTTTTAATTACTTTTCTGCATGTCTGTGTATTTATATTTATCATGTATTCTACTGTGCATATGAATTATTGTTAAAGCCATTGATTATTTATAAAAGCAGTAATTCTTATGGTTACTCTGAGTTTAAATGTGTTTCATTTGCTTAAATGCATGTCTTATATATATATAATTAGTTATGAGATTGTTATTTCGCGTAGTAATGTTGGCCCGACCATAGGGTTGATGGTCGGGAACGTTACAGTTTGGTATCAGAGCGTTACATTATGAAAGAGAGTTTTACACTTTCTGCTCAAGATGGGGCAGAGGAATCTTGTGGTTGTTTCGCCTCCCGATCTCACCAAGGAGGTCCTGCACACTCAGGGCGTCGAATTGGGTCTCGAACCTTAGGCATTTTCATCCGTAGGCACTTCCAACTCATGATGTATAATATCATGTACAGGATGATGTTTGACCGGAGGTTCAAATCTGAGAACGACCCGCTTTTCCTCAAGATCAAGGCCCTCAACGAAGAGCGAAGTCGATTGGCCCAGAGCTTTGATTACAATTATGGGGATTTCATTCCCATTCTCAGGCCCTTCCTCATAGGATATCTCAGAATATGTAAGGAGTTTAAAGAGAAACGGTTCTCTTTTCAAGGACTACTTTGTCGAAGCACACAAGTAAGTAGAAAATCAATTTTTCTTGCTTTCTAGATGCAATTTGTAATAGAAATTATGGTCAATGTTTCGGATTTATGAAAGGCAATCCATCTCGATCACAAAAGAGAGAGTAAGAGAGATCAAAACTCTCGAAGAACTGACTTACCCTCTCTTTCTTATCCAGAGGATGATGGATCATCTGTATCGTAGATCCGAAATCCCAACCATAATTTCTAGAACACAGAAAATCCGAAAAACAATATTACACATTGTGAAAGATAAAAGATCTTCTCATAATTACGAATTCTCCTTAACCTTTCAGATTCCGATGATTTAAACTCCAATTTGTATTACAGGAAGCTTTCCAGTACCAAGAGTACTGCCAAATCGGGTGAGCTCAAGTGTGCGATGGACCATATTTTAGATGCACAGAGTAAGGGAGAGATCAATGAGGATAATGTCTTGAGGATAATGAGGAATATGAAAAAGTGACTAAGAGTTTTAATTTGTAAAAATGTGATATATTTTTATTTGTTGGTTGCTGCAACAATTGAGACAACGTTGTGGTCGATGGAATGGGCAATAGTGAAGCTAGTGAACCACCAAGACATTTAGGACTGGAGGCTGTTCTTGGGCGACGAGTGCAGATAACGAAACCAGACACAACACGATTTCCCTACCTTCAGGCGGTTGTGAAGGAAACCCTACGGCTTCGCATGGCGATCTCATTGCTCGTCCCCCACATGAATCTCCATGACGCCAAGCTGGGGGGATATGACATTTCGGCGGAGAGAAATATCTTAGTGAACGCCTGGTGGTTGGCCAACAACCCCGAAAACTGGAAGAATCCTCAAGAGTTTCACCCCGAGCGATTCTTCAAGGAAGAGAAGAACACCGAAGCCAACGATAATGACTTCAAATTTCTACCCTTCTGTGTCAACAGAAGGAGCTGCCCGAGAATCATTCTGGCGTTCCCTCTCCTCGCACTCTCCATTGGAAGACTAGTTTAGAACTTCCACCTTTTGCCCCCACTCGAGTAAATCAAAGTGGACATCACTGAGAAGGGCGGGCAGTTCAACCTTCACATTCTCAACCATTCTCTCATCGTCTCTAAGCCCATCGCTTCTGCTTAGTCCACCCACCCATATGGTAACTTGTCAATGATTGGCATATTAATGCACACACTTGAGCAATAAACACTCCATCTACACAACTCAGAATATAATAATGGAGGTATGCATGACTTTTCGTGGATTATTTGTGATAGATAAAATTAAATCTGGTTCTGTATTCTCGAGAAATCTGGAAAAGATGCATGGAGACGGCTTCATGGCCCCTAGTATTGGGAAATTAAAAGTAAAAACTCTTAAATAAATTTAAACGGTCAAACTTTATGCTGAGTTTTACTATTTGAGTGCTCAATAATACTATAAACTTTATGCTGAGTTTTACTGTTTGAGTGCTCAAATAATACTGCATATTTCAGTATCACATAGAATCTTTGAGCTTGTGAAGGTCGTTTGAAGAATTTTGGTAATGTTAGTGGATTTTTTGTCAGGCAAGCTCCGAAAATGATACGACCAAGTTTTTGAGGTGAACAATAATCGTCGCAGGCGATTAAGCTATTCATTTAACCTTCTATTCGGCTGGTCGGTTTACCTAGAATGGAACTAACTATGTGTTTTCAAAGAGTTCTTTATGGGAAATCCATTATTATAGTGGATTTAGTTTTTTTATTCCCAATTTCCACACAGGAGATCTAAGCACCCCCCTTATCAACCACACAATATCAACTAAGAAAAACAGTTCTTGAGATCAAAATCCATAAATGCAATAAAATGTATGTTCTATATGATGATTATTCAACTGACTAATGTCTTACATGCTTAACAATGGTTACAATATTTGTTCCACTGCAAAAGCAATCCAAAGTAGGATGCAATTTGAGTTGTTTATCCATAACTTTAAAAGCTCTCAGATGTGACTCCTTCCATATGGCGAACATTTGTGATTCATCCTTGCAAGAACCATAATAATCTTTTCATTTGCTTTCTCTCTCTTCATCAGGATCCTCGGACAGGCTCCCCTTGGAAAAGTTATATTCCTCTGAAATAAGCTCATGCCATTGATCTATTAGAGTTTAAGGTAATGAGTCTTGACACCAAATGTCCATATGGACCCTGGCCATAAAAAACACCACAGAACATTGTATCTTCACGAGATCCAAAACCCTGTAATTACGATAAGCACATACAATGATGAAGCAGAAGCCCAATAGTTCTTAAAACCCAACATGTGAAATATACCCAAATTGTTTACATGTTTTTACAGGGTCACGACACAAACATCTATCACTCAACCAATTAAATAGACATTTTTAATGATTGTGAAACTATTTTGCTTCATTTAATTGCTTAACTGAAAGAATTATTTGAATTATGCATCCAAGAGTATAAAACAGGTGGAAATTATAGCCAAATACCTCCCAAACAACCATGCAATCCTGGTTGACTCCCTTCTTCCCTTGCTGTGAGTAAATTGATGCAATATCACTCGATCCGTTTACACACATTCTACGGGGAATACAAGCCAGATGCTCATCCTTCTTTTCCTCTGTTTCTAAAGCTTCTAAGGCCTCTTTTTCTACAGGTTATCTCTTGGCAAGGTATGAGCAACTTTATTGTAGGTAGATAAGCAGGACCCCATACTGAGGGCCAGAGAACCGTTCTCCAAGAAATCCACTGTGTTCTGGACCTCAAAAGATATAAATATATCTATTTCGGATATTGCCGTGGCCAACTGCTTAAAGAAACACAAAACAAACCTCTATATGATAATTTTGTGGTGAATCCCCTCGAGCATGGATGAATGAGACCCAGACTTGAATTTCACTTCAAAATAAAAAATAAACATGGTACATTTAACACGTTTTGCACGGCTAATGGAATGCACTAAGACACTTTTTACATTTTAAAGTAGGATTCAACTTTCAAAAATACTATAACATTTCATGCTAATCTCTTCGTAAATTAATAGAACAGGAACATTATGCAAGTTTTAGAGGGCTTACAGATTGCAATATGACTATTTTAACATCTTTTGGTGGCATTTAAGGGTAAAAAACCTTCTAATTTTTTAGCTCAAATGCACTGTCAATGGGTCTTCGCCCAGAAAAGCTCAATAAATCTAAATGCTTATCTTATCCAAGCTTTTAGTAGTGACTATCGAGTCCCGACCGAAGAGATTGCACCTCAACCGCAAAGGTTGTAGAGGATTGGGACTAGACCTACAAAGGACTACTTTCCAAAAATTCATTCATATAATTTCAAACATAACTTGTCCTTTTTGAATAATAACGACCACACTATAGCCGATGTGTCAGGCATGGAGACATACGACATCAAGAGTTGCAAACAACAAAGACGTATTACAGATCAAATTTTCACAATTCAAGAATAATGAAAGTGCATTATTTTCTTCATTCAAAGAGCTAGATATTCACGAATATAATGAGCTAAGAGAGCTCAAGATTCTTAAGAAAAATCCTTGCGTGCAAATCGATAATAGTATAGACCTAAAGATTCAAAATATGAAATCTTTACACTCATCTAGTTAAAATCTTATAAGAAGATCGAACCTAAATACTCAAAATTTCACTGAAACATCAAATGCCTCCACGTCGAGCTTCATCGACAGAGTTTTCACCGGAATAAACATCTATGCTACTAAAATTAAAGTGTCGAAGATCAAGACTCTCTGAGACGTATGTGCACCGTAGAAAAAGGCCCAGACACTTTCAAACCCTGGTTCTATTTTATGGTGTCTTTTATATTAATTTGATATATAGATCACTAAAAGGAACATTGTTGTTGATTCTATTTTATTATTATAGGAAGAGATGAAAAAATTGTTTTCACCTTGGAGGAGAAACTCTCTAAGTTTCATGGACATTCATGCTAACCTTTCAATACATTTAGTAAATATATTGAATTAGTTGGTGTCTAATGACTAAATGGATATTTTTCTTAAAAACCATGCATTTGTAATGCAAAATACATATTCCAAAGCTTGAATAGAAGGATGATATATTTTTATAAAGTCATTCTAATTTGCAAATTAGTACATAAATTCACAACATGTTTAATGTTAATGCACTACTTATATAAAAACAAAAAACATAGTAGAAAACAAAAGATAATTTTTTTTTTAAAGTCAAATGGAAACTTATCACAAGACAAAGAATAATCATAAAATGATTATTTCCCAATAAATAAATACATTATATATGACCAAAATGTTTTATCGTCTTACTTTAAGTAAAAAAAAATCATTATTTTCCAATAAATAGATTATACATGACCAAAATATTTTATAGTAGACTTTTTTCATGGTTTACATGATTTAAAAAAAAAATCATTATTTTCCAATAAATAGATTATACATGACCAAAATATTTTATATAGACTTTTTTCATGGTTCTATACGTGATTTGATAATATTTTGTTGATAGGAAAATTGTTGATAGACAAACACTAACGAGAGAGAGAAAATAAATCATTGTTATATAATTTTGATGCAACAAAATATTATGAACTTTATATGAAAAAGAAAAAAAAACATGAAAAAATTAAGATATTTAAAAAAAAATATTTGTGGAGAATTTCCCCTAAAAATATATTACACTAATATGAATTAAAAGAATGAATATTAGATCAATATCATGTAACTTCACGATTCCTAGAGTTTAAAAGACATTTTTATACATTACATTTATACCCTCCAATATATGTTAAAAACATGTTGATACATTACACTTATACCCTCCAATATATGTTAAGGACATCATTTATAGGTGAATAAGGTGTATGAGAAGAGGTTGACAAAGATTTTGGAGTTTTTCCACCAAATACTTTATAAGACCAAACATGGTTTCTTATACTATACATAATTAAAGTTCTTCCACCAAATACTTTATATTATGACCAACATAGTTTCTATACTATATGTACTGAAGATAGTGAATGTGATATTTCCTCAATTTTAGTTACTTTTATATCATATAATATAGATAGAGATTACATTGTAATTTTTAATTAAAGATTAAATTTTCATATTTGATGGGATTTATATAGGAAGGTTATTAATTTAATCAATCCTTTTGAGGATTAAAAGAATTTGTAAGCTGTGTAGAAGGTATAGAAAAATAAGTAATGCCTACCAATGATATTATGATATTATTGAGAATTTTGTCATTTTTTACATCATAAATTATGATAATAATATTTTACATTAAACTAGGTGAATCCAATCTAAGATGCTCTATCCATTAAGTTAAAATAATGTTGATTTGTAGCCAAATGAAAAAAGAACATAAACTAATCAAATTACATAGTTTGAATTTATAAACAATGAAAAACGTGTGCATCACAAACAAATAATTTTGATTGAGACAAAATGATATTTATGTGTATATTGAGTGTACAACATGCATCATAAAAGAAAAAGGCTAAGAAAATAATATTTAGAAGTATAAACAATATAAGTGTGCATCATAAACCATAATCATTCTCTCCTTGGAAAACATATATTTAGATTTTTTTTTCAGATTAGGCAAATCTTCTTATATACACATATTATAAAGAAGAATAAAGAAGAATAACTGTAATCACTTTAAGTCATACATGAATATTTCTGAGTCTATATACATTACAAACTTGTATTAAGATTAGATATTCAATCTCTTATCACACACACAAATTAAAACATATTTAGATTTATAAAGAAGAATAAAGTGTAATCACTTTAAGTCATACAATAATATTTTTGAGTCTATATACATTACAAACTTGTATTAAGATTAAATATTCAATTCTTATCAAGAATAAATCAAAATTATTCATGATTTATAAAGATATTTAAATTTATAGATAATAAATTTAAATATATTGAAATAAACATAAAATCATTTAAAATTATGGATTCATAATTAATATGATTAAGATTTGTATATAAAAATATATTTTAATACTTTTAATTTTAAAAAAATGAAACTAATCCATAAAATTAAAATAATATTATGTTTCATAAATTAAAATAATAATATTTTTGCTACTTGAAGGGATTATGATTTAGGGATAATTCAAGTTTCATGTATTATACCTTCTTAAAATTTATAAATTTATTTATTTTACTTTATTACTTCAAATTTCTAGCTCTCTTTTAAAAAATATGCTAGTTTATAACGTCTTAAACTTAATCTCTCATCCTAAAAGCAAGTGTCAACATCAATGCTACTTCAACTTTCTTGGACATCATCATCCATAATCTATCAACAAACTCCTAAAAGAGTGTCAACATCGAGACTACTTCTTCCATTTGAGTGGACATTATCATCTGCATCTATCAAGAAGCTTGATGTTCACATGCTTTGGATTTTATGAATTGATATGTTAATTCACGGAATTACACTTGGCTTCATGCACCCCCTTTCCACTTCATGTCGAGGTGGCTCCATTAATACGTGGTTCAATTGCAATACCCTTGTCGCGAGTTCAAATCTCGTGCTAATCGTAACGTGCCCATTATTGTAATTAATTGAGAAGTATGTTCTTACTTCTCCCTAAGTTACATGTCATCTCTTACAAAATTAACTTTAAAATTCGAATGAACACATGAAATTGCATCATTTTCTTTAAAAAAAAAAAAAAGCAGGATAGGAATGATTTATTTATGATGTTTTGTTTGTTTGTTAATTTTTCTATGATCGGCGAGACTAGCCTATGGTGGGATTAACCTGTGGTTGAGAAACCACTACTCAGCCACCAATTTTTATGGTTGGATTTTTTGTCCCTCTTAATTTTGAATCGATAACTTTAACATCAATGGCACCTTATCAACACTGCTACTTAAATTTATCCTATTACACCTTAAAAACTATTTATGAAATCTTCATTAAGATTATTTTAAATTTTATTCTTTTATTTTTTTCATTTTTAATTTAAAATTTATTTTTTTGATAATATAAATCAAATTTTCAAAATATTAATAAAAAATATAAAAAACTTTCTTTAAATCTTTGTAAACTAAAATTGATCCACTATTTTATCAAAGTATTTACCATCGTGGCAAATATTAAGGTCAATCCATCAAAGTTACCTTAAAAAAAGAACACATTGTTAACAACTTTCATAATGGCTTTACCAAATTTGCGATCACATAACATTCTCACAACACTAAGCATTTCATTTCCCTTGTTTGTACCAAAGTCTTGGTGTTAGTTACCCTTTATTCAACCCATAACTTTAAAAGAAGCTTTAAATATAAAAATATATGAGAATTTTAATAATGAAGATGACTATAAACTTAACTATTCTTTTCATAACCAATTTAATTATTATTTTCATTTGTTTCTAATTTTTATCAATTCATTTTTTTATTCAATTAAAAAATTATTAAATAATTCATTTTAAAAAATTATTATAAATTAAAGAAAATCTACTACCACAACACACAACTTATATAACTATAATTTAGTTTACTAAACTAAAAGCGAAAAAAAATCTCAAAATTTCTACTATTTTCCATAACATTCAAAAGTGTTTTGGTCGTTTTTTAGGTCCTTATCCAATAGATTTTTATTGTTGACTCTCGATACTTACTAAGGGTTAAAACCATTATGCTTGAAAAATTATGTGATCAACTTGTTGTTTATGAAAATGGACCTTCTAAAAGATGGTGACAATCCTTATTTCCTAGATTGTAACTTGCATGATGGAAAGGTCTAGCGAGGGGACACAAGTACTCTCGTATGTACACAAAAGATGGCTGACTGGATAAACACTAATTGGGTGCCTCTCATAGGCTACTCTCCCGAAGTACTATATCTAAAGAGTGGATGGATAGGCTTCCATTGCAGGACACCTGACGATTCTTCTACTTCATCGTTTCCGGTCTTCGGAGGAAGCAGCCTCATGTTGAATGAGGTCAAGTATTTTTAACCCTAATACGTATTACTTCCAAATTTTAGACACTTGTGGGTTTTACTTCCGGGCCTCCCACTTCACCTATGGAACGAAGAGGCCATCAGAGCGATCAGAGACTTTCCTGAAAGGTTCATAGCCCTTGACTCTAATTTATTGGACAGCCCCTCGAGAAAAATGGGGAAAGTACTGGTGCAAATGGACATTACTACAGGTCTACCTGAAACTCTAGAAATCTCTTGGCGAGGTCAAAAGTTTCAGCAGTCTCTGGATTACATGGGGATCCCCTTCCGGTGCAACAACTGTCATGAAACGGGTCACCTTTGGCGCACTTGTCCGGGTAAGTCTACTCTGGAACAATCTGATGAAAGGGATCTTCTCATTAACCCACTAGAATATGTAGACATTGACCCCTCCCTCGACTTTTTGGAGATACCTCCCTCATCATTCTCTCGCCCTGTTTCTGGACCTACAGACTCACCATTATACAAAGTTTTCCAGATCTGCCCATCACTATTTTCGACCCTCACTGAGGCAGAAAATCTCTCCTTTCAAAGTTTTCCTTGGCTCACTAATCCAGCTACAGGTCTGACACACATCCCGGAAAAGGAGCCCCATTCTTTTCCAATCGATCCTCCTCAAGCACCGGCCGACCCTCCACTGAACCCTATTTTGGACAGAGTGCCTTTATCTCCTCCCTTGGTTGTTAATCCTGAAGCTTTACCCATGGACCCCCCAGGCTTTGGACAGTCCGAAGAAGTGGATACTAACCTTTTAGATGAGTTGGCCTCCACGACCCCGCCTGCATTTGTGCCTGAAATAGATCCTCAACTAGCCATTTCAGTGGGAAAAGAACTCATCCGGGTCTCCAGCAGAGGTCGGAAGCTCTTTCCACCCTAGGGCGTGTAAAATGAAAACATTAGTGTGGTCGAGGGCATTGGCATAGAACTTTCCTCACTGCATGAGAAGCTCCAGAAACAAAAAGTTGAACTCCTAATTCTCGGCCCAAAGTGTTCCAGCTTATCCCAACTTAAAGGAGCGTCTTGTGAGCATTGAAGGCCATAGTTCGGTTCAATCAATGATAGTGCTCTCCTCAATAGACTGAGGGATAGGAAGCACTTCAAGGTCGCCAGCCTTCTGTGGAGACTATTTCTGGAGCCGTGACAGCAGATATAGTCTTTAGTAAGAAACGCTTTCAGATGCACGTAGTTTCTCTGCAGATTTGTGTTCCATTTTCGCCCTTCTTGGTATAATCAGGGCTGCTTGGCCCATAGTAACTCCAGCTATTTACAGGTCTGGAGCCTAGTGTCTTCTGACTGGAGACCCACATTGACTATTGAGGCATCCTTGCTTGGGACATCGCTTCTTGTTATTTCCTCGAGAGATCATGCTCCTCAATCTCTATGGTCTCAGACTGACCGTAAGAGACTGGTTTTAATCTCAAGCGTGATGAAGCGATTACTTGCCATACCTTCACTCATTATAGGTGGAGACCTCAATATAATCCTATCTGCCACTGAGAACTGGGGTTACAGTCGGGCCATCAACATTTTATTTAAATATTTTTTTTAAAAATAAAAAAACTCATTGACATCGAGCCAGAAAAGGTTGTTCCCACTTGGAGGAATGGCAGATCGGGGGTAGCCGCCATTGCCAGAAGATTGGGAAGATTCCTCGTAGCTGAAGAGTACTTGTATTCTTCCATTTTTCCGAATTCGTGGGTTGAACACCCTTTCTTATCCGACCATGCTCCCATTCTCTTGCAGCTGCGACCTCCAGACCGTAATTTCTCGACCCCCTTCAAGTATAACTATAACTGGAACTTTGAGATAGACTTCATTGCATTGGTCAATACAGTTTGGAGTGACCCTTGTTTTAACTTGGAAACTAATGCACAACACCGACTTGCATGGAAATTGAAAGCATTGAAGGCCACCACCAAATCGTGGCTTCACACAAAAAATAAAGCGGAACAGGTTCGACTAGACACGCTGGAGAGTGGGATTAAACAAGCCATCAAAAAGGCATCCTTTACTGCTTTAACTCCCGAGGAGGCTGACAGACTACGCTCGCTGGAATCAAATAGAAATTCGATTCTCACATCTCATGAAAAAGCATGGCGGCTCCGCAGCAGAGAAACTTGGCTGAAACTTGGAGACTCCAACACAAAGTATTTTCATAAGGTAGCTAGTTATAATAGACTTAAGAAGAGCATCTGGTCCATTAAAAATACAGGGGGGGAAGTCATTCGGGGTCAGGAGGCGATAAAGACAACAGCGGTCGACTACTACAAACACCTTTATTGCATGAATCAGCCTTAATCTTTCTGTGGAGAAGTGTTACACGCCGGAAGTTCCCATTTCCCCTATGAGCACTAAGAGGAAGTCGCCTCCTCACGCCTCCCCTACCCGGGACAGAGATAAAACATTCTTTCCAAAAATCTCACAGCGGTGAACTGGTTTCAGCCGTACTGTTGGATTTCACCCAGTTTTTCTCCACCTTGACTAGGTGGAGAGGACCTTCTCCCATGGTAGATCCATGTGATCAAAGGTAAGGTTATCGGGAGCTACTCAATTCCACTTGGTTTTGACCAAGCAAGATCAATCATGCCTCACGATTCCCACTCTATCTCTGTAATCTGGTGTTTTACAAGATTATTTCCAAAAGCACTTCTTAGCTAGAATAACCATTCTTCAAAGATGTGGCTTACAACAGAGCGCCGGTTTTTGAAAGTGTCTAAGATCTGTAAGACGAATTGCAATGCATCCTACGAATGCTACATAGCATCAACATTTAAAATATAAAAGCAATTTGTCTTAAAGCTAGATATCCAAAAATCATTCGACAACATCGACTGGGAGTTCCTAAGATTAATACTTTTCTCTCAGTGGGGTTTGAGGAAAAATTTTGCAATTGGATTCTTTCTTGCGTCTCAAATGCAAATATTGGTGTTCTAATCAATGGTGAGCCAACTAGCTTTTTCAAGAGTGAAAGAGGCCTCCATTAAGCGATGCCCTTCTTCGTCTCTTCCTTTTTATCCTGATTATGCAAGGACTCAGCCTTCTACTTGCCAAAAGAGTTGAGGAGCAGCAACTGGTGGGCATTAACTTCTCAACTTTCTTCAAGCTTGTTCATATCATGTTTTGTGATGATGTGCTTATTCTCTTGAGAGCCGATCCGGGTGAATGGTTAGTCATTATGGAAACGCTGCAGCTGTTCTGTCTAGCTTTGGGACTGTCTCTAAATTTCACAAAATCTACAGTACACTATTGGGGCATCACTGAAACAGAACTACAGCTTTTAAAAGACATCATTCCACTCCCATTTATTAATCTTAGTGAAGGTTTCACCTATCTTGGCTACCATCTCAAACCGGGATCATCCACACTCCAGACTGCATTGGCTAGGTACTTTTTCCAAAAAAATCAATTTCGCATAATAAGTGGCCGCCTTTACTAGCTTACTCGGGTCAAGTCGGTTTTGAAGGCTTTAAATGGGTATCGATGCTCGCCGGAGCCGATACCTAAGACGAGGTCGGATCCTCCAGATAACTTTCAACTTCTAGTGAATGACCAAGCTTTGTAAGCCGCGATATTTCACCTTTGCACTTTGGTAAGAATCATTCAAGCCTCGCAGTGCTAGGCAAATGCATGTTTCCTCCTCCTCTTCACCTTAGTACCGCCACAAGCCTTGCAGAGCCTCCTATATCCGAAGTCGCCTTCATCAAAGCAAATATTTAAGCCTCCATATCTCGGGATCGATTAGGGAAAGCTTCATTCTTATTCCGCCCTTTGGCATCTTACATCGAAAGGAAATGTCATGCCCTCCCCAACAATATTCTCCACCTGGGCTAAGGTGGAAGCTGTGTGCATCGAACTAAAATTCTGGCTGGTCAGATAAGATTCTTGGTCTGAGACCACCATCCTCACACCATTGCCGGAAGCGCTACACCGAGGGCGCTTAGATCGCGAAATTTCTCAAATTCGTAGGACCGGACTTCAGCCTTCCTCTCCCTTCCTCGACGACTGGCCGGATGTAAAGGCCTCCTTGTCCCTTTGAAGACTACTACATAGAATGGAGCAGATGACAACGTAAAATTTCAAAGGAGCCGATCACTTCACCCATCAACCGATATATTGCTTTGGGTCAGGTGATGCTACTGGCCTCACCGTCAATAAAAATATATATAATGCTCACTGCAATCGTGATGAGATTGAGGTTGATTACTGTGGTTTTAGTCAACTATGGTATCATGTGATCCCACTTAAGTTAAAAGCTTTTTCCTCGGTCACAAAAGGAAAATTTACCTCGAGGCTCTCGCATTACAGTGAGGCCGGAGGTCCCGGCATTTGTCCTTTTTGTAAACCAGATGTCAAGATGTGCACCATCGCCATCCATTGTCCATTTGCTCTTACAGCGAGGTATGTGGCAACTGACCAAGTTTCTCTCCCAACCTCGTGGATTGAGAGGTCTCATCGCCATCACCGGCCTTAGTGATTGGATCATCAAAAGTTGGTCTCCTCCGAGCCTAATGCACTCATTAGTCATGTGACTTGGGAAATAAAGGAATAAAGTGATCTTCGAAGGACACCCTCCTTCTACACAGGCGGTAGCACACAGAGTTTGGGCCTCCTTCCATTGGCAACCCTCTTCATTCAAGACATTTATTCCCAAGAGTTGTGAGATCTCTCTAACCGATGGATACACACTCAGCGCGGCTTCGATGGAGCTGCTGCATCTAATGGCCTATGTTGCGGAGCAGGTGGTTTCTTCAAATCACATCAAACGAGAATTACAAATTGGTACATAAACTGTGGGGAGGGATCGAATACAAAAGCAGAGCTTATGGGCTTATGGATAACCCTCGCCTGCTCCTTCTCAATGGTCGCTAGATTACCTTCTAGTTCTTGGAGACTCGCGCATTATTATAGAATGGATCAACAACAAGTGCAAGCTCCATTCGGTCCATATTGAAGGCTGGAAGGACAAAACGAAGTTTCTCACAAAGCTTTTCAAGAACATCAAGTTCCATCATTTTTCCAGAATATTCAACAAGGAGGCGGATGCTCTCTAAAAGAGCTCTCAGCGGTGAGGTGGGGAGACTATCTATTTACCATTGCGAAAATGGCCTTGTAAGCCCCATCACCAACATAAATATGTTCGAAAGTTCTGGGCGAGCGTTCTGAATTCATCTTTGCTCTCCTGGTATAGTGACTGCACCAACTGTGTGTTTTGTTTCATTGCTATCGGTGCTCCCTCTCTGGCAGAGTTTATATCACTGTCGATTCGGCGATAACAGGCATAGAACAGGAGCGTTCTTGATTTTTCTTTGCTCTCTTGGTATAATGACTGCTCCTACTGTGTGTTTGTTTTATTGCTATTGGTGCTCCCTCTCTGGCAGAGTCTATCACTGTCTATTCGACGACAACAGGCATAGTACAGCGATGGACTGCTCCCAATCTCGATCTGATATGAAATAACATTCTGTTATTTTCTTTGGCAAGGTTTCTACTCACTGTATTTCTGGTAAACAGTCCGACAGGGCTTGCTGTGTAAAAAGAATTATATATATAATATAATTAATGGTAATTTTTTCTGGAAAAAAAGTTTCTAGATTGTAACTTGCATGATGGAAAGGTCTAGCCAGGGGACACAAGTACGGTGGAGGTTTATGCACTTGTTTCTCATGGTGGTGGTATTCATGTCTATTGCCAAAATTCTTTCAGCTTTCAACTCAAACAAAAATAATTTTAAAGTAGCTAAATAAATCCAAGTGTTAGACATCAAATACATTTAAATGATATTTGTTTTGTCTTTTTTTCTTAAAATATTCTATATAATATATTTTAGATAGCTCCTCTATATTAATTGAACAATTATTATTATTATTATATTTAAAAAAAAAAATTATAACAACGCTCCAACAAAAAAATTGACATAAAACATTAATAAAATTTTCCATATTAAAAAAACAACTTTATTCTGACATTACTAGATTTGAATATAATTTTAGGTTGTAAGGTAAAAATATAAGTTTTATTAAGAACTAGACCTAAATACTTAAAGATTTTGCATCAAGCATTATTTCTTTGGGAGAAAAAACAAGGGTTGTATGGCAACTTTGTTTCTTTTTGGGAGAAAACAATAGTTGCATACAACTTAGTCCCTCACATGAGTTAATTGGGAAATACATGTTGAAAATGAAACTTAATATAACCAAATGCACAATTAATGATTTTTTGTCAAAAGATAATAATTGAGGGTTGTTTGTTGTTCAAAATGTATAATGAACCTAAGTTGAATGTAATCCATAATGTTTCATAAATATACACAATAATATATTAAATAATAAATATAATATAAATATAATAATGTATAATAATAATAAATACAATTTTTATATTTAAATGGTGATTGGTGAAATTCATTGATTATGTAATTAATTCCTAGATATTGAAAGATGCAATAACACTTCAATTTATCAACCAATTAGGAAATGAGAAACACATATATTTTATTATATCAAAAAATATATATTTGTTTTCCTATGTTGAACATTACATTGCATACACAAATTTATGGTAAAGGTAAATTAATATCACATCAATAAATACATCAAAAGCAAACCATTACATAGTCCCATTGCAGGACTAATATGAGGAGGTCATATTGGCTTCTAAATTGATTGGGGTCAGACATATGCTAACAGGGGTTGTAGGAGACCTTTTCTTCTACGAATATCACAATTCATATACTTTTCTCCTTTCCCAAAAAAATCATTGGCAAACTCCCTTTCCTATGGGAACAATCTTGTGGAATTCCTTATTAAAAAAACTCCATTAAACCAAAATAATATAAAATATTCCGGGATTGACAAAACCTTACAAAGAAAACCTTGAGAAAATAAAATAATAAATAAATTAAATCTTGTTTCTTAATTTTGCACATCCCTCTCTTATAATTAAGTTGTTGGAAGAAGATGGAGAAATTGTATTGGAAGAAAAATGGCAGCAAATTCTAGGTTGCCATAAAATGAAGGTGTTCCTTTCTTTTTCCCAATAATTAATGGTGGTTGTGTTTGAATATTCAATTAATTGATAACTTTATATGAGTAAGGGATTCAATATGATCTATAAGCCTCTACAAAAAACAGTCATTGTTTTGTTCTTTTGTATGTGTTATCGATAGTTGTATTAAAAGACACTAGTATGAGGATATGCATAATTTCTTCCATATTCAACATGGAGATGATACATTAGATTTAAAAATATTAATAAAAAAAAAATATGTCAATGTCAATTATATATATATATATTGTTGTTTTATATCTTCCAAGATGAGGAAGATGTGTAATTCCTTTAATGCTTAATATGGAGTTACATATGATATTTAAAAAAATATTAATAACAAAAAATAAATAAAATGAGTTATAAATAAAATATTTCAATGTGGGTCATAAAATAAAATATATCAATGTCCACTTTAAGTAAAATAATTTAATATCAAATTTATATACATAGAGATATAAAGTAATTGAAAGTAAAATATTTGTTATTCTAGTGATAGGTTCTCCTACTTCTCAGTGTGAGATAAATGTGTAATTCTTTCAATGCTTAATACAGAGTTGACACATGACATTTAAAAAAATATTAATAACAAAAACATATTTCAATATCCATGTTAGGTAAAATATTCCAATATGAACTTTCCACTGTTTTTTTTTTTTGTAAGTGAGTGTGAGTTCCCGTATTACTAAAAGAGTTTATGATACAAAAATAGGGGGAATCCCTTGATCTGCCAAAAAGGAAACTAGATCAGGGATTCCAGAGTTTCTTTGTCTAAGATAGCAGGGGGTAAGGCTGGGCCGCCACCATGGGAAACCGACCCAGTCCTCTGAAATCCAGTTTGAAAAACTAAACAAAAGCATATACATAAAAGACATAATCATAAAAGGGGGTTGCGCCTACACTGAACACAACTTGACCAGGGGCTGAACTGGCGCTAGTCCAAGATGATGGGATGTCTTTCGTTCCCATCCTTTCTTTCCTCGTTCTTATTCCTCTGGACCACCGTGTGCGTCTTTCTGATACAAGCTAGTGTTCCTCTCCGGTCTGCTGGCGTGATGTCCATGTGGTGGACATAGCATAGGTAAAGGTGGAATTGGCCTGCCATTCGTTCCATTTTCTCCTTCTGGTTCCTCTGGTCCTCAGCTAGTCGTTTTGCACTGGCCTCCAGGTTGCTGAGGTGACTCAGGATTTCTAGCAAATTTTTGTGGTCCCTGTTAGCCTTCCTGCTAGTCTCTTTCTGGTTAGAGCTCATCTTGCCTATCAACATCTTTGTTCGCCAGGCCTCCTCCACCATTTTGTGGTAGAGGGTTGTTCTGGGTTGTGTGGCCCCTGGGTCCCTTATCCCATCTGTTTCCTGAATCAGTTCCTTCCAGGCTTTGCCCTTGCATGTCGTGTTGATTTCTTTCTCCCACCTAGTGATGATCGCTTTTCCCTTTGGATTGACCTGCGTAAGAAAGGTACCCTTGGCTTCTCTGGTCGCTTGCGCCATCCTTGTAATCCTCTGGGAGCTTGTCAGAGGTTCTTTCCCCTGGGGGCCTCTCTTACTATGGGTTTTCTTCATTCGTACCATCTCAACTTGTTTGTGGTGTTTTTTTCCTTGGGTTCTTCTCCTATTCCTATTCGCCCCTTCCTTGTGTTTAAGATGGCCTCTGTAATTGCTTCTCTCCTGTCTATGGCTATTCCCAGTGTTTCTTCTCTTATGGGATTTATCCATCCGTGGGCTCGTCTTGGAAATCATGGGCCACCCGTAAAGGTGTACCTTCTGGTCATTTTTCACTGTCTCAGTATGTGTGCTCTTGGGATCCCTGTCGTAATCCCTATGTCAATCCTTTGCTCTGCACGTTGTACAAACTTCAGTACCACTCCTCGTATCTGTACTTGGGTGAGGTGTACCCATCCTTGACCATGGAAACTCCTTTTGTCCTTCGTCCTTTGCCGCCTGCTGATTATCTTTTCTGCTTTCCCACAAACAACCCCTGTACTTCTTCCTATTGACAGGACCGTGGTGTCGTACCTCCTTTTGTTGTGTGACCTAGGTATGCATTGTAACTCGTGTTTGAGTGATGGGCTATCAGATTCTGCCTGGTTCCTATGTGCCCTTCAGTTATCCCCGCGCCTCCTTCCTCGATGTGGTCATCCGTACTTTGGTTGTCGTCACGGTCTTTTGTCGCTAGTTGGATGCAGTCTGTTTTGAACTAACCATTAAGGATGTTACTCCAGATAGTGTCAAGTTCTGGTCCTTCCTTTTTGACCCCCTCGTTATCGATTTTGTCCGCCAGTCCATTTGCTGACCTACATACCCAACGCAACTCCACTTTGATCCCCGTCTGCAACTGCTCCTGAATTTTTTGCAGGGAATGTGCCAAGCGCTAGTGCCTTTGAATTTTTCCCACTTTGGTGCCATTTTGGAGTGTCTTTACTGTGTTGATAATCAACGTGGAATATCCTTCCACTATGGTGTTTGTCATCCTTTCGCGGCTTAGAATCTCGAGGTCGGTCTCCAGGGCTCTGAATTCCGCGACATTGTTGGTTGAGTTTCTTAGACTCCCAACGTACAACCAGATTATGTTTCCCTCACTGTCCCTGATTACTCCTCCCATTCTTGTCTGTCTTGGGTTACCTTTTGACGCCCTGTCAAAATTCAGCTTGAGGGATTCTGCTGCTGGTGGTTTCTAGTTGCGCTCACCTACTTGGAGTTGCGGTAGCCGTCTTACTTGACTGGGGTTGCATCCGTATTTCAGGTGGAAAGCTTCTAGGATTTGGGAGTCCTGGTCTGTGAGTTGCGCTCTTCCTGTCTGTCAGTTGCGGCTCTGCACCGTTTCTCTTGTCATGGAGATTATTATTTCCTTGATCTTCCCTTCCTACCAGCTTTCGTTCCTAAAGATGTGTCGGTTCCTTTCTTTCCATATTGCCCATATGATCATTCCCGGAATGAGGGTCCAATAGAGATTGACCTCTTCGTTTTTGTTGTAGTTCTCTTTCCAGATATTGATAGTTGCATAGATGTTACCTCAGATCCTATTGGACTGTCGGAAGATACCTTCCACCCAGTCCTAGATCTCTGTTGTGTAGATGCATTCGTCGAGGAGATGGTTTGTTGTTTCTTCCTTATATTGATAGAGGTGACATCTGGATGGGCCTATGGATCCCCTTTTCCTTAGGTTTTCCCAAGTTAGAATTCGGTTATGGAGTATTAACCATTGGAAAATTTTAATTTTTGGCCAGTGGGGGCTGTTCCAAAGCTTATCCCATTGTTGCGTTGGGTATTCTTGGTCCTGGTCCATGATATAATGTCGGACCTTTTTTAAGTTGAATTCCCCGTCGTATTTTTGTCCCCATCTCAGTTGGTCATTTCCTTCCGTGACTACAATTTTTCGTCTCCCCAATTCCTCCTCCACCTCCTTTACTGTTGTTGCGGTTAGGTCTCTATTTTGTGGAGTGAGAGTGTCCCAGATTCTCCATTTGTTATGACCTGTTTCTTGTTTCCAGTAATGGTAGACTCTAGTTTTACCTTGCGTAGTCATCTCATGTTGGAGTTCCTTCCTATTCGGTTTCTCCATTTTAGGTTCCTGTTGCCAGGCGTCCTCCCAGAATCTGGTTGTTTTGCCATTCCTTACTTCCCAAAAACTGTGTGTCTGGATCCATGCTTTGTTGCGCCAAGTTAGGTTCCAGATGGTTGAACCCTCCTTGGTGCCTCTGAAGCAGATTCTATCTTGGTCTCTTATGTCCAGGGCATACTTTTCCTTCCATAGGTTTATCCATGGTGTAGTAGTTTCTTTGACCCAACGCCACCAGAGTTTCACCCCGTAGGCGTCATTGGTCACTTGCAGGTCTTGTATCCCTAGGCCTCCTTTGCTTTTTGGTTTACAAACCTTCTCCCAAGCCACCAGGGCCCATTTTTTCTTTGTTTTCGCTCCTTGCCACAGGAAGTCCCTTTGGATGGTTCTTATTTTTTGTAGTATCCCCTTGGGGGTTGGGAAAACAGACATCATAAAGGTTGGAATTGCTTGCAGAACATACTTGGTCAAAATAAGTCTTCTCGCTAGGTTGAGGGATCTGTACATCCAATTTTTTACCCGCTCCTGCAACTTGTTGATTATTCCTTCCCAAGTTGACATTTTGTAAGATTTGTCTGTTAGGGGAATGCCCAAGTACTTGGTTGGGAGTGCTTTGCATTCAAAGCCCAAAATATTGGCCAAATTTCTTTGGATTGCAAGGTTGGTATTGAAGAAGAAGATCATAGATTTGGAGTCATTGATCTCTGCACCCGAGGCTTCCCCAAACTCTTCTAGGATTCATTTGTAGGATTTTTCTTCCTTGACCGTGGGTATGCCATGAAGTAATGTGTCATCCATGAACTATTGGTGTGTGGAGGTGGGGCAATTTTCGAAAGGTTTGATGCCTGTTATTTCACCTGCTGCTGTTGCGCTTTTTATGCTTCGACTGAGACCTTCCATCATCAGAATGAACATGAAGGGGGACATCGGGTCTCCTTGTCTGATGCCTCTCGTGAGCCTGAAAGGTTTGGCTGGGGCTCCATTTATTAGCAGTGAGTATCTTGTTGTGGACACTAGGCTGACTATCCAGCTGATCCAGTGCTGGGTGAAACCAAAGGCTTCCAAAGTCTTGACCATATAGTGTCAGCGAATTTTGTCATAAGCTTTTGCTACGTCCAGTTGTATTATCATTTCCCCTCTCTTCTGAAACTTCGGGGTGTGGATAAGCTCGTGGGCATGGATGATATTGTCCATTATTTGTCTTCCTTCCACGAAGCCTGCCTGTTCTTGTGAGATTAGTGTGGGTAGGAGGGGTTTCAATCTATTTGCTATAACTTTGGAGATTATCTTATAGACCACATTGCATAGCGCTATAGGTCTGCAACGATCAGGGGTTTTGGCTTCATTTTCTTTGGGGATTAGGGTAATCATTGTAGCATTTAGCGCTTTTAGAATGGAGGTTGATCTTCTAGAGTCTTCCACTACCCTATAAATGTCATGTTTGACAATTTCCCAGCAGGCTTTGAAAAACTCCATTGTGAAGTCATCTGGACCTAAGGCTTTCCCATTGGGCATTTTCTGGAGCACTTGGTCAATTTCCTCCTCAGCAATGGGTTTGTTTAGGTTGTTATTCTGTTCCTCGGTGACCATGCAAGGGATATGTTGGGTTATCCTTTGGATGGCCTCCGTTCTGTCTTGGTTGGGTTCTTGGGCTATCCCGTGGAAGTGGTTTACCAGAGTAGTTTCGATCTCCTTATGTGACTCTCGCTCTATTCCATCCTGGTCCTTAATCTTCAGGATTTTGTTGTGGGCTCTTCTGGCCATGGTTGTTCTATGAAAAAACTTGGTGTTCCTCTCTCCTTCCCTTAGCTATATGATACGGGACTTTTGTCGCCAAAGTGTTTCTTCCTGCTGGCATCTAGCTTCCCATTCCTGGGTCATTTGGATCTCTTCCTTTTTCCGATCCTCCGTATAGCCCTCCGTTATGCAGGTTTCCTGGAGTTTTATCATTTTGTCTTCTATGTTGTTTTTCTCTTGGTTTATATTTCCAAATGTGTTCTTGTTCCACTCCTTGAGCTTATATTTGATGTACTTTAGTTTCTTATAGAGTTTAAACATCCTTGTCCCTTGCTCTGGTTGCTCCTCCCTCCACCACTGTTTGATTCTTTCCTTGAAAGTCGGGTGTTCGATCCAAAATTTCTCAAATCTGAAGGGTCTATTCTTCAGTGTGGTTTGGAAGCCTACTTCCAGTTGGACTGGCCAGTGATCAGATCCCCCCCAGGGAAGGATGTTGCATTCTAAGGTTAGCCCCTGCATAATGATTGACTCCGATACTAGGAATATGTCGAGTCTTGTTGCTACCTGATATTGGTTCATCTGTTTATTGTTCTATGTGAACTGGACATTATTAGTTTTGAGGTCTACCATCTCCGCTGTATCTATGAACTTTGAGAACTCTTCCGCATCCCTATCCAATCTTCTTGTACCTCCTTTTTTCTTCCGGAGTGACATGATGATGTTGAAGTCCCCTGCCATGATCCATTGGAGGTTGTTGGTGTTAGAAAACAGAAGATTGTGCTCATTTTACCATTGACAATACCCTTGTCACCCAACCATAGGCCGAAGCCACCCTCTGAGCACCTTGACCCTGACAGAGAAGAGAATCTTGGTAGAAATCCAATAGCCAAGAGAGGCTAATGCACCAAGCAAGAATATAAACCAAGCTGATCAGATAGTCCCACCCAGAAGCCGACACACACTTTCCCATAGACTTGCACACAAAATTGCCACAACACTGCGCAGATCTAGTTCTCTCTGCAACTGCTGAGATGTGAATAATGAGAGCTGGTGCCCTGTATTTATAGTAGTCTAGCAAGCTTACTAGGGCCGACTTCTCCTCCTGGATACTAATTAATTCATATTAATTATATTTCTGCAGCCGACAACTTGTCTAGGGTTTCCTTTACTTCTTTTCTTCCTTCTGGAATATTTTAATCTCGTCATAGGTCACAATAGAGGTTCATACCTCCTGAAACTACCATAATATTAACACTCCCTCCTAGCTAGGGAGGTATGGTCTTGAGAAAAATAGACCATTCAACTAGTAGCATCATGAGCACCGTCATTATTATCCAACTAGATAATCTCCTATGACAACTGGTACAATATTGATTGATAGAACACAAATGTGTCTATCCATGGTAGTACATAACTACTCAAACCGTGACACATAGTCATAATCAATGAAACATATCCACCATAGTAGTATATCTCTACTGTCTGGAGACATGTAGTCTCCATAACAATCATCTGATGATAACCTGCACATAAAATATTGTTAAAATAAATTGAATCATTTGGGCCAATCTTTCACTCACATTTGTGAGATCTGAAAGAATATTTGCCCTCAGTATAGAACATCAACAATGGGCTATCTTCCCTATTCTTTTCAAACAAGGAAGAATGATTGTTTCT
>SNQJ01S0051188.1:0-14701 GCA_010110895.2 Picea sitchensis
AAATCATCTTCTCACAGATGCGAGTGGCCGTCACATCTCTTCTCAGAGATAAGCTACCACCATTCTAGCGAGTCTTTCACTCTGTATTTTACAGTCTTTGTACATTTTCGCTCATTAATAGAAAATTGTGTATTATTGTATATTTGTGTTTATGGTTGAATCTCTGATACATTTCTGTTATAATATTGGATATTCGAGACATCTCTGTACATTTATTTATTATATCTTCGCTCTCATTTCGTGCCGAAAATAATCTGGATCAACATTGAAATATTTGAGGTGTTGAAAGACCTCTAATTTTTGCCTGAGAAATAAAATCCATGTGAAGTGTGAGAAATCATAAAAAAAAATGAGCATGTACCTTGATTTACTGATTGATGGATACGGAAAAGGGCCCATGAGGTCACTATGGATCAGATCTAAAGAAATGGAAGCCTTCTGAGTCTTTCCTTTGTCGAATTTCTCTTGAGGGTGTTTTCCAAGAACACATCCCTCACAAATTCATTTGGAGAAGTGGATGTCATGTAGACCATCAACCATTCCCTGCTTGCTAAGTTGTTGCATATATATGAAATTTAAATGCACGAACCTTTCGTGCCATATCCTACTGCTTTCATTAGCATGGGTAAGTAGTAATGCAGATTCTGGTGCAATAAATTTAGAAAATGTGTAGAGTCTAGATTGATGATTTACCTTATCAGTAACAACCCTAGAATTGGTTTGCATGTCATAGATATCCATTGCATCTGGTGTGAATATGACTCTCTTTCCGGTGCTAGAGTTTGTCATCTGATACTCAGAGAGAAGATTGACATAAAGTTTGGGAACGTGTAGCACATTCTCGAAGCTTCTGTTTGTGAGTTCAATTCTTCCATTGTCGGTGACCTCGACTGTAGAGTTGTTCCCCATAAGAATAGGAGGACCTTTACATGCATCCAATGAATAATATACTTCTTTTGTGGCAACCATGTGGTGCGATGCACCTGAATCTACGATCCAAGCATCGTGAGAGGAGTTGATGGAAATCAAAGCATGGTTATAATTGTCTTTCTTCGGATCCTGATCTTCTGGCTTCTTCTTCTTGGAACCCTTGGGGATGCGATCTCCAAGGTTGTTTTGCTGAAGTATTTCGGCCATTATATCTATCTGTTTTTGCATACATGTGGATTCTAGATGGAATCCTTTATGGCAATAAGTGCATTTCTCTCATTTTCTTCCCTTTCCACCTTTGGATCCAAAGGCATCGTTGAAGGGTTTTGAGTACCATTCCTTCTTTGGATTTGCATGTGATTTCCTTTTGCCTTTGTCTTTATATTTCTGATATTAATGACCACTACCATTTTTCACAGTAAGTTCATGCGCCTTTGGGCCTTTGATTTTTCCCATATTGATGAGCTAGTTCTGCTCTTATGTCAGAGACTCGATAAAGGCCTTAAGAGAGGGCATCGTCCAGGTGGCTCTGGAGGAAATCATAACTGAATGAAATGTAGATACAAACACTGAGTATTCCATACCAAGTTTGGAGAGAATGGTAAGAACCAATTGTTTCTCCTCCTTATATTTATCAACCCTGCAAGCCTTGAGTTGCGACAACAAATCCTTATATTTGGTAAATAAATCTTGGAGATTGTCGAATTTTTTTGGATCCAAAGTGAACAATTCTACCTTGAGCATGTGTCCCATCATATAGTCCTGTTTTCCAAAAATCCCTTCCATGGTGGTCCAATATTCATTGGGAGTTTTACAGGAGGATATGTGAAAGAGGAGTTTAAGAGAAATGAGACTGCAAATGGTTCCAAACGCTTCATCCATTCGATTTAGATACTTGGATTTTTCTATGGATGATGTTGGTTCGGTTTTTGTGTTCATGGTTAACCTCTATAATCCTCTGCCTCGAAGATGCATTATCATCTTCTCCTTCCATGCAAAGAAATTGTACGGTGTAAGAATGAATTCTTTTGGAAATTCCATTTTTCCGTTGTCTTCAATCTTCGATACCTACAAAAATAATCCGGTGTGTCTTTGCCCTAGCAGTCTGTCGGATTTGATACCATGTAAATGTGTTGAACCTGCACATAATAGATCTAGCTATCAAATGACATACACAATTTGCAAAGAAAATATGAGAAAAGCGAAGAAGGAGAGAAAGAATGGAGGAATTCTCATTAACCAAATAAATGAATGATAATTTACACATGATATATTCTATATAACTCAACTAATGTGCATTGGAGGAGAATCCAATGCGCCATGGTGGCGGTCTAGAGTGATCTGGACACACACCAACATTTACGGGAGTAAACTACCACCTAGTCTAGTCTCTCAGACAGTTACGGGAGTGAACTGCCACCTAGTCTGAGTAACTAGTCTCTTAGTCTTCAATTAACTGATTAAAATATAGTGAAGTGAGGAGGAGAGTAGGGAATCATGAGTAATGCGCTAGTTTGGTGATGATCCCGAGTATAATGCACATTAGTTGGTGATGATCCCAATGCTACATGGTGATAATCCCAGTGTGGCATCTAGACTCCACTCAATTGATCAAATTCAAGTGTGAACTGAAGAGAATATTCTCCTAGAGGAATACTCTCCCTAAACTATAGGAGACTGAATAATGACTAATAAAAATAGTGAAAACCTTAGGAAAAAGAAATCCTAGGTGTGTGTGAAGTATCTCCAACAACAAGTGCCTTTACATATTTTTTGTTCTGCTTCAAACATAAGTGCGGGTAAAGTGTCCAACACTTCTCGATGTCCACTCTTATCACAATAAGAGCAGAGTGTCTTGTTCCCATCTTGGAAGCATGATTCCTTTTTATCATTCCCCCTTTTTCTTTGCTTTGAGAAATGCTCTTTACCTTTAGCCTTCTTCTTGGAGGGCTTATCTTGCACATACTTTCTTCTTCGACACTTCTCCATATCATGGTTGTTAGTTCGACATAAAGCACATGGATACATAGACCATTTACCAGTGTTATCAATGGAAAATGTCTTCATTTCCCCTTTTGCATGTACATCTTTCTCTGGAGATGTCTTATAGATGTTACCTTTCTCTAGACTGGAAGGTAATACTAACTATTTATGAAGGAATTCTTCATCTAAGATTCTCTTGCTTCAACTATCCTCGAGCATTCTCCATCTTGACGGGAAAAAGAATAATATGAGGAGTCATCTTTCTTGATCATGTCTTTTGAAAGAGGTAGTTCATTTTGCATCAGAGACTTTATATTCTTAGCATGCCAATCTTCATGCATTGGTATTGATGGTGTTAATACTTGGTTCTTGATCTGCAACTTTATTTCCAACTCATGAAAAATACCTTTATGGAATCCCTCATGACATATCAATCGATATTGCAACCTCTGCTTCTCTTCCTCAAGAGATTGTAACTGCATTCTTAACTCAGAATTCTCCTTCTGGATTTGTCAATTAATATTCTTCTATAGCCCCAACTTCATGAGAGCTTTACTCATCTTGTCCTCTTGATAAGAGCCTTCAAAATATTCACCAACTGAACTCTTGGACCTCATGTCACATCAACAACTTGAAAATGTGCATCAAGACTAGCTATGATACCACTTGATCCAAAAATCCTTAGACACCACTTATTTCTTTAAATATATACATGCAACATCTAACTTGATTCAGAATATTTTCCTGATCGTATTGAGGTTATTTGCAGAAAAAGGATGATGTGCTCTTTATCCAAAAACTCATAAAATGACGATTAGTTTGTAGAATGATGAGATGACACAATATAAAAATAAAATAACTCAAATTACATATGTAGATGACATATATTACTTCATTTGCAAAATCCCTTTAGATAGTATGAATGTTCTCCATCATCTCAAAATACCAAGTTACATTACAAAATGGGCTTGCAAAAAGTCAATTTAATAGACACTCTTTATTTCCACTACTCAAAACAAGAAAACGAGTTCACTATTAGAATCCTTGCGAAATTCTAAGAAATTTGACTAAAAAGTCGACCAAATTTCGAACTGGCTCAATTACACCCTCTTTGACATGCAAAACAATGCATTAAAAACTCATTAATGACAATTTGGAAAGAGGCTTTTACAAATGACCTCTGATCATAAAATAGACCTCAAATTCACGATCCTTGCGAAAAATCTTGAAAAATGAGTATAAAGTTGTCCATGTTTGGACACTATACCTTATGACACGCTTTTCTATGCAACACCAAAACTAGCTCATTCTCTGCACACAAATTTATGCAGTCCATATTGCCTCTGGATTTGTGGTTGCATTGGAAAGTGTGCTAGACTTGGGATCCATGTTTTCGATCTATGTGTAAGCATTGGAGCTCGTGCATATAAATAGGGCACGGGTTGGAACCGAATCCCAAACCCCGTCCAGATTCCACGCTACCACTTAAATATTATTTGTTATATTGTTGTAACGAACCGAAAGTGGTGGAATGTTGGTTAGCAGAGTTTTGGTGGAATCGTTGGTACTTTGGCGGGAGGTACAGGGTTCAAAACCCATAGACTCCTATACATGGTATGTATATTGTTATATAGTTAAAACACTGGAAATTCCGCTCGCTCCTCATGAGGCACATTTTTTTGATCCCCAGGCCAACTTGGTCTTCTGGAAGGTGCCATGTGGCACCATTTGATTGGCCCATGAGGCGACCTACCATTGGATAATGGTATGACCTTTCCACGTCATGATGACCTATCTTTCCACTTGTTTGCCACATCTCACCCTTTTAGTGGTACCACGTGAACTGTATGACCTTCCACGTCATTCGTACGGATGACACGTGGAAAAATTTTATTGGTCCAAATGGACCCCTGAAAATTCCATTTCTGATTGACACATGGCACGCTCTAGTGCTACCACGTGTCCCTGCTGACATCATCCTCTGTGATGCTGACATCATCCTGACTGTATTGACATGACACGTGTCCCTTTGAATTTTGACTTTTTGATCAAACTTTGACCATCCATAACTTTTGCATACAAACTCCTTTTGAGGTGATTATTGTGTTGTTGGAAAGCTATTGCCAAGATCTACGTAATGATGTCATTTTCTTGGTTATTTGAGACGAGAACATTTTGATGGATCCCCTAGGACCTCTGTGAGCATTTTGGATCCTCCTAGACTTCTGTGAGCATTCCTTAGATCCTCTTGGATCATACAAGCTAGGAAAAGAGGAGCGATAAGGTAGAGAGATAATTGAAGTAGAGAACTAATCTCTTAAGGGTTGTATTAGCTTCTAAGGAATTCAAGATCCTTTGAAGATCCCAGGGTTAAGGAGGGGGGGTGCTAAAATTCCCCAAAAAGATGGTGGATGGTGCCCTCCAAGTGATAGAGGCATTGATCCTCCAACCATCCTTCATATTTCACTAAGACATCCATGGGATTCAAAGCCCTTCTAAAATCAATGGTAAAAAAGGAATGCAAGAACATCAATAAACCCTCTTAAAGATCCATAAAACAAATCAAAGTTGTACGTCGCTTTCAAATAAAACTTGAAATTTTTTCTTGTAAAGGCTCCCATTCTAGTTAAAAATGCATTACTCAGTAAACTTAATGGAATTTGGTCAAAGCCTAAATCTGTTAAGGGTTTGGTAAAGAAAAAAACGCCCCCCCACGCCCCCCGCCACCCACACCCCCCAAAATAAAAGGGCCTTTATAATGTTAATTATTTTCCCAAGGAAACCCAAGGGATGAATGACATCCCCAATAAATTCATCAGCAGAAACTAGTGCACCTCACCCAGGGGGATTCAAACTGGGCACCTACTGGCATATAACTAGCCAAATGCCCAACAATATTGGCAACAACTAATTGAGTTAACCCATTGGGCTCACCTCTTTAGTGCTATTATTGTGGAAAATTATTTTTTCTTTGTTGTTTGAATCAAAGGAAGATAAAGATGAATTTTTCAAGGTGGGGTAGTTTATAGGACATAATGGTCCTAATTTAAATCATTAATCCCTAAACGTTAACCCATAAGAGGAAGTCTTAATTGTGGTGCTTGTTTATGTTAGACTTCCCTTCCTCCTAATGATCTTTTGGGATGATAATCATATCACAGATAGTGAACACCTTGGAAAAATTCGTTGGAAAATCTAAACAAAAAATGGCATCTATATATGTGTGCATATTTGCGTATAAGTCAGTGTGGAAAAAGGATTAACTAAAAACATGGAGTTGGAGCCAAATAATTGGGTATATTTCCAAAACTTAGATTGTGAATGAATCCCATGTAAGTGCAATTTATGTCACAAGTATGCTAATTTTCCCAAAGACTACCCTAAAAAGGCACATCCCCCTAATGTGCGCCTACCCTCCACCAACCCCCCCAACACAAAAAACAAAGAAACAAACCAACCATGCCCCCATCCCTACTCTTAAGAAGAATAGCTCCAAAGGCAAAAGGCATAACCACCAAAAACAACAAAAATAAGAACACTTGGTAATTAGTAATATTTTATTTATTCTCATTGATAAGAACACGGAAAAATATCATAACATGTGATTCAAAAGAGAATAGGAAAAACCCTTCTTGTATAAGTAGAAACAAAAGAAGGGGGGATTAGGATAAAGGATTAGATCTCCTCTCCCTCAAAGAGTAGTTTGTCATAGGGAACTCCCCTAGGAAATCCTAGGATTTTGATAAAGGGAAAACCTCTCAAACAAAGAATCAACTACATAACCCTCCTCTGGAGGAATGACCAATTTTATCCCCCAAGGAAGATCTTGATAAGTTGGGAAAAAAGCAAGCCAAGATAATTAAAGATGAAGAATATGCAAAAAGTAAATCTCTAGGAACTCAAGTGACAATCGACTGAGTGTTCTCAACAGGACTTGGGCCAAAAACGGAATCTAGGTAAGAGATGGAAGTCCTTTCATATAATTACAAAGGACTATGATTAATAGATAAGAAGACAAGAATTAATCAACTTAGAAATGAAAGGCTTGCCTATGTGTTATTGGAAAAAATAAAACTCTTCCAAGAGGTAATTTTTATAATTAATAACTTGCTCTAGAAAAACTATAGCAATATCACAAAAGAAGATAAGTGAACCTTTGGAGGATTAAAATCCGCACGGGACTCCAACCTTTTAATATTAAGTAAAAAATCATTCCATGAAAATAGATTTTACTTGCATTTTTTTTCTTGAGGAAACCTACACAAAAAACCCTTCGAGTACTTTGCCATGATCCATGGATGGTAAATAGGGTAAACCGCCAGTCCTAATTATGGATCCTAACCATGAGGGGATCAAGAGAGTCGAACACATGACCTCCCAAACTTTGGGGGGAGAGATAATAGGTCTTACACTTGACTCATGGCCACTTGAACTAACCCTCATGCCTATTTTTTACTTGTACTTACAAAAATTAAAAATCACACACACACACACACACACACACACATATATATTGGCAAGAAAAATGTATTGGCTATCCATCCAAGATTCATGTAAGGGCGTTCCATTCCACAATAAAATTTGGGTAGAGGATCTTAACCTCACCCTCAACTATAAGGAAACAAGGGAAATAGTTGCAAAGCAACTAGTCCCTGCTTCGTTTGTATTTTAAATGGAATGCATTTCTAGTGATAGGCTGGTGCAAGACGAAAGAAGATATAGCCACAATTTCGGTGCCATGTAAATTTAAGAAAAATAGTTGGTGTATATAGTTGGATGCAAAAACACTGCATATAAGACGGTGTTTTTCTTAATGTTATCACCTGATATTCAAGCTACCCACACACTAATCACTTTCATCATTTTTAGATTCCTAATAGTTATGTGCATCTCAAGGAAATGAGAGAAATTTGAAAATTCTTGATAATCTTTGTACACAAAAAGAATACGATTTGAATATTCTTGATAATCTTTATATGGAGGAATGTGTTTATATGATGGTGATGGTGAAAACAATAAAAACAATGATAGGATTAGTCATGGATCATTTGAGTAATGCAATATGCAAAAGGCAAAGGAAAAACACACAATGTCAACAATAGTAAGAGTTTTAGTTTTAGAATTTTTTTTGATAGGATTTCATGTATCATTTAAATAATGCAATGTGTGGAAGGCGCAAGAAAAACACACCATGTCAATGACCACAAGAATTTAGTAATTGAAAATACTACACTTTGTTGCTTCTCAAACACTAAATTCTACCATAATGATATTTATTAAAAAAGCTTCATTAACGTAACTTATCATAAAACTAAAGGTTATCATGTGAATACCCTGACAAGAAAGCTAACAAAAGCCAACGCAATCTTCATGGACATAACGTATAATAAAACTAAAGGTCACAAGAGAGCTGATAAAAGTTGGCGAAATATGTAATGATTTGGCAATGAATATTGATACGAGGATAAAGAGATGAAGTTCCTTCTTTACGTACATATGAAAAAGTATTTCAAATCATAATCAAACGGGATATAAATAAATTAATAATAAGAATTTAAGAATAGTATAAAATTATTGTTTTATTATCATAAACTAATAAAAAAGAGAATTGCAAAAAGGCTTGTATTAATCTCATTATTATTTTTTTAAACTAGAAGTGGGAAATATATATTAAATAGTGTGGATAAATCCACTGTAGTACAAAAAAAGGGTTATGAGAGACCTTCGAGAAATAAAAGCTTTGAAGCTTGGAAATGCTAATACAAAATTTATGATCATTGAGTTTCTATCTTCCCTAGCTATACTGTATCTATTGTATTTCGAAGAATACAATTTATAGAAAATATTGTTTATATATAACGTAAAACAAAATATGACAATTGAATTTTACAAAAACTCAGCTACCCGGTTCCATTTTTATCTTCGAATGTCCTTGCTGCTCCCAAATTGAATCTGGACAGGGCTTGTTGAGGTCCGGGATTTGGTTGACTGTGGCTGAAGTTACATTCTTGGAGGCTCCATGGGTGCTTGCTAGTGTACTGCGCTGCTGATGATTTCTTTCCATCTGATTCAATCGATTCTGCATTATCTCCAAACTACTGTGTTGCTCTTCAATTTGACTCCTCTGAGCATGAATTTCATCTTGTAGCCTTTCAATGAGATGTCTATGTTGAGAGAGGGTCTCAAGTTCAAAGGTTAAAGTGGATCTGAGCGCTCCCATCTGAATTCACATCCTTTGGCAGCCTACACATTCTACCTCAGGGTCCGGCTAAACAGAACCAACTAGTAAACCCTTGACACCCTGCAAGTGCATGATCTCTGGTGCGCTTTGATTCCTATGGATATTTTCCATGTTTCTAGGGGGGATGCAGTGCTATAGAGAATTGGGCTTCCTGTGAATTGGGAAACTTTTGTTGGAAGGAGTAAGTTCCAACAAAGGTCGCGGAGAAAAGACCTGGGTGAAGCAATGAAAATGCGGAGGGCGAGGCGGTGGACGAGACAAGGAATATCGAGGGGGAGCCCGAAGTCTCTGAGTAAAAATTCTCTGAGAATCAAACAACATTGGACAGATTATGCAATTCAGAGGGAGAGCAGGGTGAGAATGGCTTACAAAAGACACATATAAATTCTCCCCAGCAAGGACTGACGTTGATATAGATCTCCCCATGTGACGATCAATGACAAATTCGTGTCAAATAGATAAGTCACAAACTCTACCCGGTGTGATGTACTTCGAGCCTTCACATATGCGAGCCTAAGACTGAACCTACTGTCATCCTGGCTAATCGTCTTCGCGTTTGGGCTGCTACATGCCCGATCCATCTGCATCAGAGCCTTCAACCTTTGATTACCCATGAGCTCAACTGAACGGATAGACTGACCACCCGAATCCATAATGAGGCCGTTGTATATATTGTTAACCCAAACTGTCCTTGGCTGGCGAGTCATCGATTTTACACCTTCCACCTGTTTCCTCCACCTTTCACCTCTTGCACTGGAGCTCTAAGTGACTTCTCCTTTAGCCTTTGCGTGTTGGCTCCTGGTCATGTGTCAGAGCATTATACTAGTGGGGCTAAAACTTCAATACCCTCCACCCCTAAGGTTCTAGGAGGTCTCCCTATGGCCTCGTTCACCAATTTGTTTGTTGTCGTGTTATTTTCTCTCAAAACGTGAAAGAATTTTGGCTTGAGGGTCCTTGAGTCTACACAAATTCTATCTATAATTCTTTTTAGGCTTAGATTTTTTGGCTCGATTCCCTGGATCATCGTCCTTATGATTGTCTTGGAATCTCCTATAACATTTAGGTTGGAAATTTGTCAGAGGTTTGCTAGCTGGAGTCCTTTAAGTAATGCATATGCCTCTGCTTTATTGTTGGTGCCTTTCCCGATATTCCAGTAGTAATTTAATATTATTTTTCCTCCTGGTTTGTAGAGAACCCCCCTTGCACCTGCCTCTGTTGGGTTTCCCTTTGAAGCACCATCAAAACAGAGTGTGTAGTCTGGTTGATTTTGGATCTTATCATCTATGCTATGAAGAGTATGAAGCCGCCGATGTGATCTTTGCATTGAGTGAGAATTTTTTCCAGTGTGAAGGTTGAAGCTTGTGATCCAAACCTTCTTTGGGTATTCCAGTTGGATGGATCTTCTATGTTCAAATATTTAGTGCTCATAACCTATGATAGAAGCGTTTTGGCCTTGCCAACAACACTTTGGGGATGTAAACTTTTTCCCTTGAAAATTTGTTTATTTCTTGCTAGCCAGATCTGTCAGCAGATGTACTTGGGGAGAGACCTCCACAATCTTTTGAAGATTGGTTTTCCCCTAAAGGTGCCCTGGGAGTATTTTTCCCAGTTTCCCAAGCAGGGATTTAAATGTGAGGGTCATCTTATTTGATGAGTCAGCTATCCATAAGCAACATTCCAGAATGTTGTTGAAAAGGGGCAATTCTAGAAGAGGCGTTGGATAATATCTTGACTATTTTGACAAAGAGGACAGATGAAGGGACCGTGGAAACCTCTTTTCATCAGATTTTTGCCCGTTAGTATTTTTCCATGTGCTAGGGACTAAATGAAGATGTTTATTTTGGGCAAAGCATTTTGGCTCCATATATTTTTCCATTTTGTTGAAGGCTGGATCATCCTTAAAGAGGAGAGAAGAGAGTTGTATCCTTCTTTAATTGAATACCCATCTGTTCCCCAACCACGACTGTCTGGAATATCTATGAGAATAGGAGCCGCTCCTTTAGGGAGTGAGATCAACACTTGAGCTTGATTGTGCATTGTTGGCCCTTGGATATGGAAGCAAGCGAAGATTAAAGAAGAAAAGGCAAAACACGAACTGCGCGGAAGAGACAGTGACTGATATTGGGTCGAAGTGAGCAAAAGAGCAGAAAAGACGGAGCAAAGTAAGAGAAAGAAAGCCATTGGACGAGGAGATCGAGGATGACAGATTAGCACGGAAGACAGATCGTGGACAACTCAGCAAGCGAAAAAAGCCACTGTTGGATGCTTTGGAGCACCGCGCGAGAAGGAAGGAAAGACAGGTTGGTGAAGCCCTAAAAACGTGGGTCAAGTTGACCTAGGGTTTTAGACACCTAGGGTTTTGGTATCTAGGGTTTTGACACTTAGGTCTCGGCCTAAGGATGCCGATTAGCTATTGTAATGTATAAATAGAGGTCTAAAGGACTTGGGATGGGTTGTTGGTATTGTTGGTGCTAGATTGGTCGAGAGTTCATTGTTCTTGTCTGATCAAATGAGTACTATTGTGTGAGAAGGAAGTGCTGAGTGAGAGAGCCTTCTGGTATTGTAAGATCTTCAGTTGGGTGTGAAGATCAACCCTGCAGCTGGGTGCGCAGGGAGGGGAGAGATAGAGAGGAGAAGAGAGAAGATCTGGTAGCTGAGAGTGCAGACAAGAACTGTATGCTTCATCTTAATATATTATAAAGCATAGTTCTATGGACGTAGCCCTAGGGAGAGGTTGAACCATGTATATCTTGTGTTGTGTGTGATTGATGTTGTGTTCTCTGTCATTTGATATGCTGCTATTGTGATATTGAGTAGATCTAAAGTATAACTTGCGCAGTAGGTTTAAGGAAGATAAAGAATACTAGGTGACTGTGTATTGTTTTTGTGAATCCATTCTGCATTCCCTCTGGTTGTAGATACCTGTGTCCTACAACCCCCTATAGCTACTTCAAGTGAGACCCCATCTGCTTCACAAAAGTTGTCGAAAGGGCCAGTAGTTAGGGCTTGTTGGTGCATTTTTGTAGCATTGAACCCTGGGTCTGCCTCTGTGCCAACAAATGGTTTCGTTGCTAGGACAAGAATATTCTTGAGGGAATGTCAAGGTGGTTTCCATCGAAGAAAAAGATTCATAAGTGGATAGAAGATCAAGAAAAGGACATCGCTGAAGCCTAGAATAAGAACCCTAATCTTAGTACAGACGATTGGATGGAAAGATATATCTTTACTGATATACACAAGATTTTCTTTGGAGGAATCCATAAGGAGTTATACGAGTGGCTAGCTAGGTTAGTAAATACCCAGTTTGAGATCAGATCTAGACCTCATGTGGTTTGGACATCGGCATTGAACAAGAAGGTCAAGAGAGTTGATAACACCGTGTCAAGAGCAGTAGATCACTAGTTTGATAGTACCATTGGAGGGTATATCACTGAGTTTGCTGTTGACAGAGTAGAATCGTATAGCCAAGCAGAGAGATATTTCTTTAAGGGACCTAGAGGAAAATTTTTACATTTTCTGAAGCTGAAGATCAAGATGCTATTGGATGAGAAGAACATCTTGAAGATACAGTAGTCTGTTGGATTGAAGAGCTAATGTTCAAGAACTCAGACAATGACAATGACACAGAGGCTGGACATATGCGCAGTGGGAGAGTGTTCAGAGAAGTTCCTCTCACGAACCTGTTTAAGCAGAACTACGGGGACGAGGGTTTCTATAGTGGATAAGAGGCAGATCTGATAGACAAAAAACATTCAGAATCCACTAAGATAGAGGAACCTCACCGAGAAGAGCCATAAACTTCAGGAACTGCGCCAATTATCGAAGTAAGTACTATTAATCCTATTGTTGTTTCATCAACATTAAGCAACCAGAGTAATCAAAGTCACTAGAGCGCTCAGAGCACTGTTATTAGTAGTCCGCCACATACTCAGTCAAGAAACCTAGGAAGATCTATGGTAGATGAGATGAGGTTACCCACCTTCAAAGGAGATGGATCTAAAGATCCTGATCAACACTGGTTTCTATGCAAATCCGTATGGAGTATTAAGAACATCACCGACGAAGTTGCCAAACAAGCTCAATTTAGTACTACCCTAAGAGACCACGCATTGAGCTGGTACATGAAGTTTGTTAAGGGAATTGCCTAGCCTAAACCGCTAAATGAGATCAAGAACGAGTTGATTGCCGAATTCAAGAAACCCAAGTCGGAGTCACAGTGCATTACAAAACTGAAAGAAATCAAGCAGAGAATAGCTGAACCCGTATGGGAGTTCGATCAGAGATTTAAGACCTTGACATGCCATCTGAGTTTCCAGATCCCAGATGAGCAGAACAAGGAATGGTTCATTGTTGCCATCTTTCCACACATCAGAGTTCCTCTAATGCAACATAAGATTAATTCGTAGGTTGAGGCACTGGAAATCGCCATGAAATTAGAATCAAATCCGATGGGAGAATCCAGCTCAGGTATGAGTCAAATCTTGAGTCAGCTAACTAGTCTATCACTGCAGGTCGAAGATATGAAGAAAGACAAGAGAAAAGATAAAAGAGAAGACACATGGTGTATCAGATGCAAATCAGAAGGCCATGACAAGGATCACTGTCCCCTATTCCATGAATACTTGGCCTCTGGAGCTCCAAGCCCCTTGAGGCAAGTTACCCTACCCTGGTGTCAGGTATGTAGAAATCGAAATCGCCTTGGTGAATGTTATTATTTGCAAAAATATGTCCAGACACCCACAAATCTGTATTGCACGTTTTGTAAGTCGGTAGGACATGATGATAGGGATTGTAGGGCTTACGATCTCATGCATGAAAGGTCAAGGGATATATACAAAATTCAAGGCAAAGTGCATCAATAAGGAAGCATTGCGCAGTATAACTCCCCTGGGAGAGGAAACTTCAACCCTCGTGGTGGATTCCAAGGAAGAGGAAGAGGAGGAGGTATGGGTCGAGGATGAGGAAAAATAGCACACAACCAAGACACTTGGCAAGGGATTGTCAGAACCCTTGTACCACTTGCAACTATTGCAATTCCTTCGAGCATGTTATCGAGGAATGTCCAACATTGCTGGCTAAACTTTAGGAGAGACGGGGACCTCAGCAGAACCTGCAAATACAACTAATCAAAGTAGAACTGTTGGGTATGTTTTATATTCTTTGCACGAGTAGTAGTGTTTGAGCGTCTGCGCCGGGGGGTTAGAGGGGGCTGCAGGGGGGTGGAGCCCCCCGCGCGAGGGTTCGGGGGCAGCGCCCCCAATTTTTTTTTTTTCGGGACGACATATTTCCGTCGGGACGACATATTTCCGGGACCACATGATATTAGGTGGTTTTTCGGCACATGGTTTTTTGCCGATGGTTTTCTATTTCCGGTTAAGGAATTAGGGTTTTGGACTAATCCAGGTCATTGGGTTAGGGTTTTGGATGCCGCTGGCTCCTATATGTATATTGTATTGTAAACAATGTAACACAATGTATGAATAAAATATATGCTGGTTTTCCCGGTTTGGGTTTCCAGGTGAAAAATCTCTGTGTAATGTTTGTATT
>SNQJ01S0051188.1:17957-56304 GCA_010110895.2 Picea sitchensis
AGACTAGTTAACTCAGACTAGGTGGCAGTTCACTCCCGTAACTTCCTGAGAGACTAGACTAGGTGGCAGTTTACTCCCGTAATTGTTGGCGTGTGTCCAGATCACTCTAGACCACCACTATGGCACATTGGATTCTCCTCCAGTGCGAATTAGTTGATTTATACATAGTATATCATGTGTAAATTATCATTCATTCATTTGGTTAATGAGAATTCTTCCATTCTTTCTCTCCTACTTCTCTTTTCTCGTATTTTCTCTGCAAATTGTGTATGCCATTTGCTAGCTAGATCTATTCTATGTAGTTCAACACATTTACACTTGCAAGAAGACAAGCAACAACTCCATATGAAGTTAATGGTCTTATTGAAATACTTGAGAAAGAATACTTCCTAATGGATGGTCTTGGCAAAGTGATATATGAAGACATTGAGGAATGGTTCGTGGACAATGGCTCATCTCGCCACATCATTGGGATGAGATCAGTATTTATGACTTTCTCAGAGTCCGACAAAGATTTCTATGTAGGATCTGGAACCAACACCAGACAAGCAATAAAAGGGTGTGGATATGTAATATTCCAGCTCGAGTCAGGAGGGTTTTTGGGAATAGAGCATATGTTATATGTTCCAGACTTAAAGGTCAACCTACTCTCAGTTGTAGCACTTGAAGATGAAGGCTATGTAGTTGCATTTCAGAATGGCTAGATACTTGTGTATTCAAGGGAAGCTACTCCAGACACAACAATAGTGCTTGGTGTTCGCAAAGAGAGGTTATGTAGGTTACTGGGAAGACCTATAGTTTGGTCTAATGCTTTCTTGGATTTAGCATCAAATACTGCATCAGATTCAATGTCAGATTCAACATCAACATCAAAGGCATTGTTAGAGATAGGAAATTGTGAAACTCCATCCAGTACTAAGGGGAGGATGAGTCCATGAATAAACCATCCATCAGAAAAGATTTCATTGTAAATATGTATATTTGTAAATGTAATATGCATATGTAGATATCTCCTAAAGTCTATTAGAAGGCTTGTAAGCCACTCATTGTAAATTATAAGAGTGAGAGGAATTCTGTAAAATTTCTATATTGCCACCTTATATGTAGATAAGAGTGAGAGGAATTTTGTAAGAGAGTTTCTATATTTCCACCTTATATGATGTTAAGAGTGAGAGGAATATCGTTAAAGGGATTTATAGATAACCACCTTACATATTGTTAGAAGTGAGAGGAATCTCGTTAAAGAGATTTCAATACAGTTGCTTCATTATAAGTGAGAGGAATCTTGCAAAAAGGATTTCTATATAGCCACTTTGTTTCAGAGTTAGAGGAATCTCATTATAAATATTTCTAAAGCCTTTAGATAATATTATAGACAATTGTATTTTCTTGTAAACGGCTAAAGGACTACATATGGATCGAATTGTTTAAGTTAACATTCTTGATTCTGAAGAACCGAAGGCAAAGGAACATAAGGATGCAGGCAGTTGGAGCATGTAGGTCGGAAGAAGAAAGGGCATCAATGTAATGCGAAACTTTCTAGGGATGGTAAATGAGAAATAATCCTCTCTAGAAATAAGAGGGATAAAGGTGCATGCTATAAGCATATTTTAAATCACTATGTCATGCTTGTGTGGATGTATATCTTGAACATAAACAAGTCAAGTACATATGATAACGGTACAAACCGAGTTGTTTTCAAGGTAGGAGAGTAATGGATAGGGAATTCATTCAAGACTCTTACATATACATCAACAATACATGAACAACAAGTCCAAAATGACAAGGCATAAATCAAAATTCGACTTGGTTTCATATTGTCTGAGATAAACTATCTTCAGTAGAATAGGAGATGGGAATAGATGTTGGATACAAGATACATGTATTGTAGAGATTCAATGAACATGAAATTTTGTTGTCAGGGAATCTATGATTCAAAACTAGAGCTATTAGCAATAGTGCCAGAGGCCAGAGTCAAAGCCATGTTCCAGAGTTGCAGACAAAAGTACACTGATCTAATACCTAGGATCAGATATCCAAGATGAAGACTAAATTCCAGAAGATTCAGCAAGATGGAAGAGTGAATTATCATCACTAAGTTGTTGAATATATATACTTTTGGAGGTTCAAAATTTATTCAATTTGAAGGTGTGATCCAGAAGGATCTAAGGAACGCTCACAGAGGTCCAAGAGGATTCGAAATGCTCACAGAGGTCCTAGGGGATACATAAAAGCTCAAAAGTATACTATATCAAATGACCAATAAAAGGAAATAATTGAGTAGAGCTCAACAATATCTTTCCAACGGCGCAAAAATCGCCTCAGACGGAGTTCGTATGCAAAAGTTGTCGTTGGTCAAAGTTTGGTCAAAAAGTCAAAAGTCAAAGGGACATGTGTCATGTTCATATAGTTAGGATGACGTCATCATGATAGAGAATGATGTCAACAGGGATATGTGGCAGTACCAGAGCATGCCATGTGTCACTTGGAAATGGACTTTTTAGGAGTCCATTTGGACCAAAAAAAATTGCCACATGTCATCCGTACTTATGACGTGGTAGGTCATACAATCCACATGGCACCACTAAAAGGGTGACATGTGGCCTCTGTACAACTTACGTGGTAGATAAGTGGAAAGACAGGTCAACATGACATGGCAAGGTCGTACCATTATCCAATGGCAGAACACCACTTGGGCTAATCAAATGCTGCCACGTGGCACCTTCCAAAAGGCCAAGTTGATCTAGGGATCAAAAAAAT
The DNA here is from genome assembly GCA_010110895.2 of Picea sitchensis. Classification (NCBI taxonomy): domain Eukaryota; kingdom Viridiplantae; phylum Streptophyta; class Pinopsida; order Pinales; family Pinaceae; genus Picea; species Picea sitchensis. The sequence goes on from SNQJ01S0051188.1 coordinate 20,718, forward strand.
GTGCTCCGTGAGGAGCGGGCCGAATTTCCAATGTTTTAACTATATAAAAATTTGCATACCATATATAGGACTCCATGGGTTTTGAACCTCAGAACTCCTGCCAAAGTACCAATGATTCCACCAAAAATCTGCTAACCAACATTCCACCACTTTCGGTTCGTTACAACTATACAACAAATAATATTTAAGTGGTAGCGTGGAATCCGGACGGGGGTTGGGATTCGGTTCTGACCCACACCGTATTTATATGCACAAGTTCCAATGCTTGCACACGGACTGAGGACATGGATCCCAAGGTTGGCACACTGTAAAATGCAAAGATGAATCTCGAGGCAATACAGACTGCATAAATTTGTGTGCAGAGAAGGAATTAGTTTTGGTGTTGCATAGAAAAACGTGCCATAATGTATATTGTCCAAACATGGACAATTCTATAATCATTTTTCACGATTTTTCACAAGGATCATGAATTTGAGGTCTATTTTATGATCAGAGGTCATTTGTAAAAGTCTTAGTCCAAATTGCCATTAATGAGCTTTTAACGCATTGTTTTGTGTGTTGAAAATGTTGTAATTGAGCCAGTTCGGAATTTGGTCAACTTTATAGTCAAATTTCTCATAATTTTGCAAGAATTCTAATGGTGAACTCATTTTCTTGTTTTGAGTAGTGGAATTAAAGAGAGTCTATTAAATTGGCTTTTTGCAAGCTCATGTTGTAATGTAACTTGGTATTTTGAGATGACGGAGAACAATCATACTATCTAAAGAGATTTTGCAAATAAAGTAATATATGTCATCTACATATGTAATTTGAGTTCTTTTATTTTATGTTGTGTCATCTCATCATTCTGCAAACTAATCATCATTTTATGAGTTTTTGGATAAAGAGCACATCATCCTTTTTCTGCAATCACCTCGATACGATCAGGAAAATATTATGAATCAAGTTAGATGTTGCATGTATATATTTAAATAAATAAGTGGTGTCTAAGGATTTTCATATCATTATATGTTAATGTATTGTACTTACTGTACTCAATATGAACATACGCATTAGCTAGTAAACATAATTAACATTAGGATCCCATTGACTTGATAATTTCTTATCTATGCTCTCTTCAAAGTTGAGTTTTGTTTTTCTTCCTATTTACCTTGTGCCTATGAAATTTTGCATGATTTCCAATTAGAGTCATACTATATCCTATAGGTTGGATTTATGTTTTCTTTCTTATTCTCTAATTACAAACTAGAAACATTTTGTTGTCCATCATTTCGAGAGCCCATTAATTTTTACTTTATTCTCTTTGATTCAACATTAAATTTTCCCCAATTACCGACACTCTTTTTTTTTATGATTTACTTTTCAATGTTAAGATTTAGCTCAACAATTACTTCATTTGCTTGATCACTTGAGCATGTTGCTCCATATTTTTGCCTTTTCCTCTAGTCCATGTCTCTTTTGAAGGGGATTACCAATTATGGTTTAAGTTGAATAACTTTTAAAACTTAGTTAGTTTCTTTGAACCCTTTTCTTGCATTCATGGGGTAGACCTAATTTCCTTCAACACTAGAAATGTAGTGGAAAACCTCAATCCTCTTTGGCTCAACCTATGGTATCTATTAAATACATTACTTCCAATTAAATACAAGGCCAAGTCAACAACTCATGAATAGATCATTTATAGTTCATCAACAATTGTCTCACTAATGGGAAGGTAGATGCAGGAGGGGCTATTTATAGCCCAAGGGGGACATTAGAACATGTTTTTGAATGGAACCTTGGAGTCATGACCAATAATTAGGAAGAAGCATATGCCTTATTACAAGGACTCAATCTGGCCTTCTCCCTGCATATTAAGAAACTTATATTTTTGGGTGACTTCAGTCTAATCATAAAGCATATGAACACAAACTCCATCCCTTTTGAGTTTCATCTCGCCTACATATTGGCAAGGGTTCAACATCTTTGTCAAAAATTTGAAGCAGTGGAATGGTTTCATGTCTTGCTTGAGTACAACATGGAGGCATACCTAAGAGCCAATTTGGCCATCAAGAAAAATGGGGGTGGGGGGTGCTTTACATTAATAATCAATGTTATGATCACCCAATACCTTAGCACATACCACTTCTCATGCAAACCTAAATCATTGTGGCAAATTGTGCATGACACAATCTACGACATCCACGTATCTCAGATAACAATTACAAGGCTCCTATCACATTGTTGGAGAACTTCGGCTGGATGGCAGAAACATCCGACATTCCCAACAACAAGCGGCACCGCAACTTTTCAACTCGGCGACAAGAGCACACCAATTTACTTGGCCCGAACTACACCTTATTCTTGAATTCGTTACTACTTAACAGTTAATGTTTGCATCTTGTACTTAGAACATCCAACAAGTAAAGAACACATCCATACACAATAAGAACGAATATGCAAGTGGGCGGCCAAACCGGCATAACACCCAATTTTATTACAAAAGTAGAAGTGTGTCGAGTCTTCAACTTGTGTCACACCGAAGATATAATTACAAGGAGCTTTTTCTCAAGTTTACACAAGAACCTATGTGAAACACAACAAAGTTCCTTTCGTCACCTTGCAACCTTCTTCATGCCACTGACCGAAACACTTGACAAAATCCTTCGAGTTTTCCTTCCACTTGGTTGGATCGAGCACCTTGTCCGTTGAATCATTTAACCAATACACCTTGTCAACCTATCATTTCGATGGAGTGTCCATCACTTCATTTGGTGATGCACACATCTTCTGCCTATGTCTCTGTCAAGCCAAGACCTTAACTTATGTCATAAGTTGTCTTTGGGTGAAGTCATTCATTGGCATGACGCACACCCAAGGAACCCCAACTTCCCCATATATGAAGACCCTTCATCTCTTCATTTGAGCCGAGTGTCATGCATGCCCGAATCATTTGTCTTGGTCTTCGATGGAGGTGCACGTGCTTGGGATGGACGTCCCAAGCCTTACAACCTTCCCCACTCTAAGTCGTTGCTACCCTCAACAAYATTCATAGAAATATGTCGTCTCCAAGCCTTTTCCCGAACTCATGCCTCCATCACTATTGCCRCTGGAAACCCAAACTTTCATGCTGAAACAGAAACTCCAAATTCCACCTTAGTGGAAACTTCAAGTTTCCTATGAAGTGGAAAACCCAACTTTCCACAACACTTGTGACCATATGCAACACCATGCAATCATCCTCACTGCCTAAGTCGTGGTGCGACCAACCTATCTCTCCCCAACTTTGTCTGCAATGTAATCCAAGCTGTCGTCGCTATCGTGATGATCGTTCTCTGCCCCGCTGTGATCACAACCACTATCGCAACCCCAATCAAAACATGAAAATTGTTTAAGTGTTGAATTGTTGTGTTGAACTGTTGTGTTGAACTACTGTGCCCATACTCCAACCATCTCACTCATGTCTATACACACTGCATGCCTCCACTTCTTGAACAATTTGTGTAGTTAATCCAACTTTGTGCTCAATCGGTGAAAGTGTACCTCCCCATGACTGTCCATAGTTGTTTATGTCCAATGTTCACCACATGCTAAACCCAAAAACATCAAGGCAAGATTGCACTTGCCTCTTCACTGTTGTCATCATCCAACTCCTTTAAGAAGTTCCTTCACAACATCCAAGAATCGCACAAACGAATCATTGCGCTTATGAAGTCTGATCCCTTCTCTATGTCATTGCACACTAACTCATCCAAGTGTCGAATTAGTTGGATGGCCAGTCCAAACATCTTCACCTGAACAAAATCACACCTCCATGTCGAAACTAGTCTCCTCCATCCACAACTTGACTCATCCATATAGTATCTCGCCAAGGCAACTCCCTTGCCCTACCGCGTTGCATTGTTACTCCAAAACGAAGTTATCTTCAAACTTCTTAACTTCATCATCTATTTTGGCTGAAAAGTTGTTGTCACTTACTCCCATCATTGCACCCAACTCACATCCCACATCCAAGCTATTCAAAAAGTCAAGGAAATCATTGCATGTCTACCACCCATGTGACCAACCGAATTCACTCTCTTCACTCATCCCACAAACTGTAGGATCTTGGGACTGCTTCATCACTATTGCAACCATGCCCTCCATGGCACCATGGTTCACTGACAAGTTTTCCCAAGTCAAGTTTGAGCTTGGCTTCATCGGTCAATCTCCCATCCTCTTCGTCACTAATCTATGAAATACCCCAAGTGCACGAGTCTCGCATGTCCAACATCATCACTGCACTACTGCTTTGTTCATGTTACATTTCAACCTGTATGTGCGATCCTCTGATCTATATAAGTCAACAACTGCCTCCACATGTGTCCCAACGCACTATCCAAAGTGCTCCAAGGTAAACGAGTCACCACAACACCCTTTCGTCTTTTGGAATGAAGCAACTTATCTCTGCCCAAGTCATTTCTTCCTTTAGATTTTTGTTACGATGATCAAGTCATCACATGACGACTTAATAAAAATGGCTAAGGCACCCATGATCCAAATCACCTCATCCAAACTCCTCCCAAATGAAGCGTGTGTCTCACTATTTCATCTTCATCGCAACAAGTCCTTCAATGCACCTCATAAGAGAGCTTGACAACAATCAAACTCGTCTCCATCTTCGTAACCAAATCTGCCTAAGTCCACTTCTTGAAATCACCCAAGTAGGTTGCCCCAAGTCCTCATCTACATCTGCCCCCACCAGGGTGCTCTAAACTGCTCAGTGACTCCAACGAAGGTTGCAACACTTGGAACTCCTTCAATTTTGCAGTGGAAACAAGTCATACTTGTCCTTCATCAAGACTCCCCATCTCCCTTCAAAGGACCCAACACAACAATCCAAATTTTACCAAGAGCTTGAAACGATCATGCTCATTCACGACATCTCTAGAAACCCATGGTTCAAGTCATCATATTGTCCCATGTCTGAAACTCGTCCCAAACTACCAAGTCTGATTATGAAACAAACCTCCTTGTTGTGGCTCAAGAGCAATTTCTTCCCCATCGATTTTTTGGCTAAGTAAAAAACAATGATGTGCCCAAGTCAATACACTCCAACTGAATTCATTGTCCATACCTCAGTTATATTTGTCACCAAGGTGCCAAGCTTCACGACACACTCTATCACATCAATTTGTCGCTACTACCGAAGGTCTGCAACAACATGACCCAACATATGTGTATAACGAAGCCCAACATAGATTTGTCTCAGCAAGGTGCATCCAAATTGTTCACATCAAGTCTTCAACTCAAATCTGTGATATACAAAATTTCATCTAAGTCACCTTCTCCATGCATGCAACCGAACCCATCTTCATTGCTTGCCATCTTCGCACCCTGAATGCTTTCGCATCAGGACACCATGCACACACTGTTCGACTGTTAAGTCATCTGTTGTTAACCGACTTGCATAACTTTGCGAAGAGTCACTCCATTCGAAGACTGTGATTTTTGTCCACACCCCAATTGACCCAATTGTTGTTCTCGATAGTGCACATCACGAAGTTTTCATTCTGAAAACGTGTTGAGTCCACTGCCCTGTAACCCAAATTGTGCTCTGATATCTCATGTCACAATGGTGACAAAGCTCACCAAAGCATCTTCCACAGTCTGCTATGATGTACAATTTGTTTCATGCTCTGATACCACTTGCCATGACGATGAAAATGGTGAAGAACTCACCAACTACTCGATGAAACGAACTAAAACTGTCCTTTTCTCCACTACCTGAATTCCTCGCTCTTATACCACCTATCAAGGTGTTGGAGAACTTCGGTTGGATGGTGGAAACATCCAACGTTACCAATGACATGCGACATCGCAACTTTTCAACTTGGCGGCAAGACCACACCGGTTTACTTGGCCCAGACTACATCTTACTCTTGAATTCACTATTACTTAACAATTTATGTTTGCATATTTTACTTAAAACATCCAACAAGTAGAGAACACATCCATACACAATAAGAACAAATATGCAAGTGGGCGACCAAACCAGCCTAACACTCGATTTTATTACAAAAGCATAAGTGTGTCGAGTCTTCAACTCATGCCACACTGAAGATACAATTACAAGGAGCTTTCACTCAAGTTTACACAAGAACCTGTGTGAAACATAACAAACTTCCTTTTGTCGCCTTGCAACCTTCCTCGTGCCACTGACTGAAACACTTGACGAAAGCCTTCAAACTTCATGCTTCAAGTATGTGGTTCATACTGCCCTCGCCTCCGTTTGCTTGACCTGCAACACTCAGCTTCACCACCCAAGTTTGCTCGTCCAACAACTGCCTTTATTCAAGAATAACTCACCCTCTTATGATGTTCAGTGCAAACTCCTGAAGGCGGCTTAAGTCACCCACCAGGGTCGACTTGGTCCCTTGGGAAGAGCTCGCCCTCTCTACCTCAAATGTTGCTTCAAAACCCCCAACTCTGTGATTATGAAGTAAGAATCTCCTTTGCCACTTTGCCTCTTCATTTTGTCTTCTCCTTGGTTTATATAATCACCCAACTCTCCCAAGCAACACACCCCTTTTCTTGGAGCCGACACAACCTTTTGTAATTTGTCCACATAACTCTTGGGCCAACTTTTTCCTAAGGGGTCTGCGTCTCTTGGGTGAGTTGGCCAACTTACTCAACCATGCCCTCCTTCATCTAGTCGACTCATCATTTTCATTTGGGCTCCCAAGTCATGCCCATGATCGATTTTCAACCAATCGTTTGGCTAAGCGTTCGTCGCACGACACCTTGGTCAGCTCCCCTTGGTGCATCAGGCGCCCAAGGTGATCAAGCTCGCCCAATTCAAGTTTTCCTTCCATTTGGTTGGACCAAGTGCCTTGTCCTCCGAAGCATTCAACCGATGCCCCTAGTCAACTTGTTGTTTCGGTGGAGCGCCCATCACTTATTTTGGTGGCACACTCATCTTCTGCCTACGTCTCCGTCAAGCCAACACCTTACATTGTGTCGTAAGTTGTCTTTGGGTGAAGGAACTCCAACTTACCCATATATGAAGACCTTTTGTCTCCTCATTCGAACTGAGCATCCCGCCTGCCCAAACTTTCCGTCTTAGGTCTGCAGTGGAGGTGTGCATGCTTGGGCTCGACGCCCCAAGCCTTACAACGCCCTTGCCCTCGAAGAATGCCTCATTCACTTTCCATCTCTGGTAATGAATACTCCTCACCAGACTTCACCACGGTGGGATAGTGTCACGTAGGCTCAAGATCATTGACCCAATACAATGGTATAATTCGACACAATTAGTGCATGGAGCAGGTGACTTTTGGTCTCTTGGCCCCAGACCCCTCGTCCCTCCCAATGCCTTCTTCGCCAAGGTATGGAACAAACCATGACTTGCAAGTTTCTCTTTCCGAGTTTTACATCCTTCTCACCGTAATTTTTGTCTGGAGGCACACTATTTGGCTTTGGCCAGGGGAATTCATCTGGTCTCCACTCCGGCACTGCCAACCGGCCTCCACTTCGGCACCTCCAACCAACATCCCTCTATTCAATTTGGGTTTTCTGGTCCCTACATTTCATATTTTCTCGGCTCTTCTTGGATATTCTAGTGTTAATTCTTTTCGACCCCTAGTGCCTCAGTTTCAGTCTGTCGTTCACCATTGTTTCATTGTTGAGGCTAAGGATTAATTCCAATTTGGAGGCGGTCCTTCTTCCATTTGACCCCTGCATTGTAGAAACCCCAAGCAGGAATTCGAGTCTGGGTGGGCAATTTCCGTTGCTGGAGTATGTTTGTCCCATCTTTTGGGTTCCCTCATCTAGCGACCCTAGGCTCTAAGAATATGGACCCTTGTGAGCTCCACAACATTCATATCTCTCTCTAGTGCCATGAGAGCACGCTCTGCAAGTTAATGACCTCCTTTCAAACCCACTTTGAAGAGTCTTGGAAAAAAAAATGCAACCATAGCATCAAAATTGAAATGTTCATGGGAATGTTGGTCAAACAGAAGGAGCAGTCGGATATTCTGCCAGCACAAGTTCGAGAATTAAGACGTCAACGGGGAACAACAACATGAATCACCTGCAACCATTTCCTGCATAGGACCACATTGGCTTTAGTTGAGCTTGGATTTTGATTTTCCAGATAGTGAGCACCAGAAGAACTGTCCTCAGTATACAAGAACCACGGAGCGTAAAAATGGGGAAAACACGGTCCCGAAATCCACCCTTCTTCTCTAAATCGATGGCAGATATGTTTATAATAGTATATTTTCTAACTCTAGTTTTATTGACTCTAATGTTTGATCCAATAGAATTTGGGATTTTGTATTCAGTTTTGAATGGTCACTAAAGAGCAAACGTTTAAAATAGTGGGATTTGAATATATGTGGGGAGGTAATAACGGTTTCTTTTAACAACTCGAGCTACACCCAATTGACAATTACTAAAGGTGGTGATGATGTTTACCATCCCCTAAAGCTATTTTGTCTAACAAACAAATAAAGGGAACCAAACTAAATATTTTTCATAATTCATTTCTATATTTGAATATGGTGGAAATGAAAACACAATATCATTATGGGTTTTATAAGTGAGAAGGTCCTAAAGAGTAATTAATCGATGAAACTTGGTAAAGTTCTGTCTTCTATTATTAAATGTGGGCCAAGTTAAAAGGAAATGGTATCATTTTCAACCTCTTTTGTATCACAAATTTTACAAATTCCTCATCCTAATGTGTTTTTGGGTTAGTCCAATGACTAGTTTCATGAAAAAGGTCATGAGTATTGGTCATGATTTTGACAATATTCACTTTGATATTTAAGTTCATAATGTTGAAAAAATAGTTTTGATAAGCAAAATTAGGATTTATAAAATCTTTGTAGCATTTCAACTTCCTCTTATTAATGATTTCATTGTCATTCTAGGTTTTAATTGTAAGCTTCATATGGATGCAAGACTTAATATTGTGAATAGTATTCATTTCATTATCTTCTTTTATGTTCCAATAGTTAAGCCAAGCCTTGAAATCCTTGGCACAACCTCTCTTAAGCATGTGGTGACTATCGTTCATACTAGAAGCACTAGCATGGAACCTATCTTTGCTCAACTTGAGCAATTTGTGCTTATAATATAAATATATGGTCCTGGCTCTAGACTCCATGAAAGTAATATGATTTCAACCAAAGGAATTGGGTAAGGAGTGTTGCATTTAATGTTAAAATTATAGGTTATGAAGCATTTTTTGATTTACACAATTTTATCCCATATCCCTCAACCACCTACCACCAAGGAAACAAGTGTTTGTTGAGGATCAAAAGATAACCAATGATTGGTTTAATGTTTTTGCCAGCCTTAAAGACAATATCTTGGCTATATATAAAATTATTATGCTATACTAAGCCCGATACTAGAGAGTGCATATAACCCGAATGAAACTAGTATGAGAGAACACAATTTTCTATATTGCTAAGTGTGAAGGAAAAAATTAAACTAGAGAAGAGTAATTATGGGTCTAAGTCTTCTTCCAAATTAATGACCCTTGTATCCATCACACCTACCTCATGATCAACCTTCTTGTCTTCATGGGTGTTTAGTTCCTCCTTGTCTTTGAAGSCATAAAAGGCAAAAACACAAATGATCCCAATGCTTTTGCATTAACTCCAATTTCTTGACAATTTGTGCTTCCATCATATACATTTTCCTATCCAGGTGAACTCCCATTTGAGCTATACTCTGTAGGATGTCATGGGTCTGATACTCCTTCACTTCTAAAGAATATTCCACCATACCTTTCACTTGCAAATATAGTTCCAAAATTCGAGCATATTTGGATTCTTGGTGTTTGCTATGACTTGGATTAGGGAGCCTAGGTTGGACTTCTACATCAACCAAAACATTGTGGATTCATCCATGATCTTCCTGAACTTCGTCCTCAATTTTTCCAACCTTGTAGTGGACCTCAGCTGAGAATCTAAGGTGATAGACCTCAAAGTCATGCTTAACAAAATGCATCTTCATCTAGTTGGGGTCAACTTCCTCATCCTTATTTTCCTCTAGAGTTTACTTGCGTGGATACCCATGACGAGAAGTTTCAACCATGCATGTCCAATAGTGAGAGACAAGATGAGAATACTTAGTCTGATAGTGATATGATCCTATCTCACAATCAAAGAACCTAACCACCATCTAGATTAAGCCAATATGGGATGACCTTATAAAGAACCTCACCGTCATCCAAATTTAGACAAGATTCCAAAATTTATCTCCAAAGTCACCATAACCACCACCCATCATTGCAAAACCAACCATTGTAACTAATGCACAGGGGGACAGTGAATATGTTTCATGGGAGATGACTACCCGATTACCAGGGCGTCCTTTCTCCCTCAACCGATGGTGTTTAACTATAATGTTGAATGCCCCTTCATTTTCCAGGTGGAGTAAATCCTATTCCTATTGACACGTGTTAATCATGGTGGTTGATATCTTGTGATGACACCCCATCTTGGTGGTTTGAGTCCTTATGTTGAATCCTTGAGTAGTTTTCTTTAAGTGGACTTGCTTCCAAGCTTTCCCAAGTTATATGGAGATATTCTTGAGTTAGATTTATTCCTTTGTTGACTAGAAGATATGTTAATGCATTGCCCTTACGTTTAACATGCAAAGGGATGGTTCTTGGGAGGTGATTAGTATTGGAGATTTGCAACTTCGGGCAGTCATTTTCCACAAGAAAGTACAAGAAGACCCATCTACACCATTATAGAAGCCCCAGGAAGAAGTTGAAGACCCAGGAAGAGAAGTCGACCCCACAAGAAAAATAATAATAAAATTTAAGACCTAAAAATAAGAATTTGGCCCCAGACTGGCGCCCAGATTAGTATAAATACAAGACTGCCTCATTTCATTTTGACAATCAGACAACTCCTTCTGCAGTGTGCACAAGGCAGTGGTAGTTGTAGTTTTGGTAGTTTCACTATTTTTGGGTTATTGATTATCTTGGAGAGTGCGCCACACTTGGAGAAGCTCTTGATTTGTTATTCTTGGTCATATTATTGAGGAGCTAGGTATTGGTGATGTTGGCCTTGGGGGTGATCTTCTCTATATGGTATTTTGACTATTGATGGTGATGTACTAGTAATATCTTGGACTGAATTCTTCTAGAGAAATGTTGTTGGGTTTTCTCCCAAGTTTGGGTTTCCCAAGATAAACTCTTGTGTTCTTGTGTTGTCTTCTTGTGTCTACTATGCAAGGTTAATATTTCTAGATCTTGTTATTTCCGCTGCATTGTTATAGTTGAGATTTTCAGTGTATAGTTTTTCTATGATAATTGTTGTATGAAAGTGAATCTTGTTATTAATCATAAGGCAATAACTATCATATATGAGACTCATGTAAACACCAACATGGTTTAAGAGCTAGTTGAAATATTGCCATTGCACAGTTACAGTTACAATTATAGTTGTAGTTGCCAGTTGCAATTGCAGTTGCCAGTTGTCAGATGTAGTTGCCAGTTATAACTGCAATTGCCAATTACAGTTGCAGTTGCCAGTTACAATTGTAGTTGCCAGTTACAATTGTAGTTGTCAGCTGCAATTGCTAGTTGCTAATTGCACAAACCTTGAGATTAGAAGACAAGTTGGATGGTGTTATAAATTTAAGAGATATGCACTTATATATGTTTCCAAGTTATATCATTTAGCAGAATATGAGGGTGTTTGAAGGGGATGTACAAGGGACCTTGTCCAAGCAATGACCTAAAGGGATCATTGGATCTAGTGCATCCAGAGGAATAGTACACCCTCCATGGCAATTAAGAATCCAAACTTGCATATCATGTTTGGCATTTTTTTTATATTGTTGCATCTTAAATAAATATTGTAACTGGGACAACAATCTTTAGAGTTCTATTACTGTTGAGTACCTTTTGCTATCATATGTTTAGTGACACTTGAATATTTCTAGTACAATAATCATTATGTCAATGTTCATTGTTTAGTACTAATGATGCACTTGTTTGCAAGATAGAATTGATCTCTTCTAGGAGATGTTCTTGGTTGTTGTCTTTGTCTCGGGCATGTTACTATGGAGGTCACAACACTAGAAAAGTGTTGCTCTTGTATTTTGTTCTGGGTAGGTTACCATGAAGGAATGATTGGTAACAACACTGGAAAAGTGTTGTTCCTGTTTCCCATTTTTTATTCTTGTTTATATTTCCTTATCATAAGAATATTGTTCTTGTATGCTATTTTTTTGTTATTGCGCTTGTTTTGGGCAAGTCACGGGTGATAGCTCTGAGAGGGAGCTATAGTGACGGTTTCAGGAGGAAACAAATTAGATGGTCTCTAGTTTGAGACACAGAGTAGGCTGTCCATACATGGAGTTGTGTACATGACAATATACATCCATATACCAAAGGCGAAGAAGACAAAGTTAGAACCTTCAGAAAAGAAGGATACTTTTGTGGGATATAGAGTGTTCCACATGGAGATTGTTGAGGAGGAGCAGGTGGCTCCACCAGTAGTGAGGTAGACGATCCCACCTAGTACCAGTTTAGAGGAAGCCAAAGTTCGTAGGGAGTCGGCCCTCAGGATCCAGTAGGGAGGAGTAGCCTCCTAGGATAGTTCATTGGAGATCATACTTCAGAAGATGCAGAGGGCGCAGATGACTCTAGAGATTGTACAGACTCAAAGGGAGTCATGTTTCAGAGGGAGTCATGCTTCAGAGGGAGCATGCAGAATCATAGTGAGAATGATCTCAGAGAGTCATTTGGCTCAAGAGAGAGTCAATTATTCAAAGGGATTCCCCCCCAAATCCAAGTGGGAGAGAGGCATCTTCTAGGACTGACAGACATGTCTCATGATTTGAGGAGGCTTTGAGGAGATGTGAGATCTCCTGGGAAGATACACCTACTTCAATAGACCTCATTACCGTGACATAGGAGGCAACCAATCAGAAGGATTGTGTATGGATTTTGTCCCAGTCATAAAGGGAGTAGCCGGTGAGGTGGATTGTACAATAGGACTTACTCTAGTGACAGAGGGAGTTGGCCTTAGAGTTTCAGATGGAGGATCCTGGCTGGATGTATTCTTAGGATTAGAGGTGTGATGAGATCAGATGAGATCTTCCTTATTCAGGGGATACTGATGATATTTGATATGATGGACTGCAAGTCCATGACTGCACATATGATGAAAAATCTGAAGAAGTTGAGTGATTCTACTTCAAATTCAGATTTGGTGGATTCCACGATGTACAAGAAGTAGATCAAATCCTTGATGTACCTGGTCAATGTCAGGCCATATATTTTCTTTGTAGTGAGAACCCTGAGCCAGTATTTGGTTGAAGCCAAGGAAGTTCCATTGGGTGGCAGCGAAGCATGGTATAGTTGGATATGATTTGTCTCAGGTGATGAAGTGAGGCTACAGAGATATACATATTTTGATTTAGAAGGGAGTGCAGTAGATAGATCTAGCACCTAGAGGTGTTTCTTTAGCTTGGAATCAATTACGATTTATGGGATAAGCTAGAAGCAAGCTTATGTAGCAATCAGTACAACATAGACAAAATATGTCATAGCCAATATCGCAAGTCGTGAAGCAATGTGGTTTCATAAGCTTCTTGCAAGACTTCATATGAGACATGGTATAGAAGGGAACAATGAAGCTCTAGTACTTATCCACAAATGAGTAGATTGCAGATATCCTTCTAGAGTGGCCATGTTGATTTGGATAAGAAGGATGATACACAAGATTAGCCATGTTGATTTGGTTAGTGATGAGCATTGATGTTTCAACATCGGGCAAACGTTCTCCCAGATTGGTCATGCACGAGGTTATGCTAGTGTTCATATGACCAAGGGAGAATGATTCATTCACTCACTGGGCTCTGCTAGTGGTGAGTGGCCCAAGTATGTTGATAACATCGGGCAGAAATCCCCCCAGATTGGTCATGCACGGGGCTATGTTAGTGTTGATATGACCAAGGGGAGAATGAATCATTCACTCATGGGGCTCTGCTAGTGGTGAATGGCCTAGGAATGTTGACGTTCTTTAGGTTCGGGCATACATTCTTCCTATATTGGTCATGCACAGGGCTACGCTAGTGTTGATATGACCAAAGGAGAATGATTCACTCATCCACGGGGCTTTGTTAGTGGTGAGTGGCCCAGATAAGCATCAATCAAACATTATCCTAGATTGGTCATGCATAGGGATATGCTAGTGTTGATATGACCAAAGGAGAATGATTACTCATCCACGAGGCTTTGCTAGTGGCGAGTGGCCCAGATAAGCATCAAGCAGAAATTATCTCAGATTGATCATGAACGGGGCTATGTTAGTGAAGATATGACCAAGGGTAATGATTCATTCACTCACTGGGTTCTGCTAGTGGTGAATGGCCTAGGTGTAGTCCTTCTCCTCCTATCAAGGAGTGGATGGACTCGAGATGTTATCGCATGCATATTTCTGGATGGAATGCATGTGAGAAGATGGCACATCAACATGGCTCATGAAGACAACCTTTCTATGATAGAAGAAATCCAAGTATGGATAATGCCTCCCTCGTTGAGAGGGAGTGTTGGAGATTTGCAACTTCGGGAAATCATTCTCCATAAGAAAGTACAAGAAGACCCATCTACACCATTACAGAAGCCCCAGGAAGATGTTGAAGACCCATGAAGAGAAGTCGGCCCCACAAGAAAAAATAATAAAATTGAAGACCCATAAATAAGAAGTTGGCCCCATACTAGTGCCCAGATCAATATAAATACAATATTGGCTCATTTCATTTTGAGATTCAGACAACTCCTTTTGCAATGTGCATGAGGCAGTTGCAGCTGCAGTTTTGGCAATTTCACTATTTTTGAGTTACTGGTTATCTTGGAGAGTGCACCACACTTGGAGAAGCTCTTGCTTGGTTATTCTTGGTCATATTATTGATGAGCTAGGTATTGGTGATGCTAGCCTTGGGGAGGATCTTCTCTGTATGGTATTTTGGCTATTGATGGTGATGTACTGGTAATATCTTGGATTGAATTCTTCTAGAGAAAGGTTGTTGGGTTTTCTCCCAATATTGGGTTTCCCAGGATAAACTCTTGTGTTCTTGTGTTGTCTTTTTGTGTCTACTATGCATGGTTAATATTTCTAGATCTTGTTATTTCTGTCGCATTGTTATGATTGAGATTTTTAGTGTATATTTATTCTATGTTAACTGTTGTATGAAGGTGAATCTTGTTATTAATCATAAAGCAATAACTATCAGATTTGAGAATCATGTAAACACCAACAATTAGCCAGCTCTGCCATGTGCCCCACCTCTAGAAATATGCCAATTTTTTGTGATTTTTTCCACTCTAGATTCATTTTGGAGATTCTTAAAGGAATTTATTATTATTTGTGAAACTCATTCGATGATCAGTTTGAGAAATCTGTGAGCAATAACTATCTGCAAGCCTTTTTCTAGTGCTAGGAGTTCTATTGTATTTTTGGTTTTGAGTCCTCTATAACTAACATATATTACAAGAATTTTGTCCTCATGGTTCTTGAATGCCCTGCCAATTCGAGTGGGTTCGGGTTCCCTTTGGAAGCTCCGTCAATGTTGAGTTTAATGAATCCTGGAGGAGGTGGTGACCAAATGTCTAAAGATTGATTTAGATTTATTTGGGGCTCTGAGGATGCTTTTAGAGTATCTATTGACAATCCCCATGCTTGAAGGATAACCATTTCTATGGGTGTTATCTTTTTGTCTTCATGTTACCAGGGTATCCAATGGATGGTTTCTCTGATATTTTTGGTTATCCGTAGTCATAATAGTTCTTTCTCCATCTATCAATCCTTGAATATTCTTCTATCTCTCTCTTTCCAAGTTTTCCAAATAAAAAACCTGGGAAGATTTATCAAATTTTGTTCAGAACCAAGTAGTTGAAGGGTGAGGCTCTCCAATGTTCTAAGGTGGTAGAGATGTCTCCTCTTTGTCTGTTTGATTTACAAATTATTTCTACTCTGTTTTCCCAAAGAAATTCGACATTATGGCATGAGTTGAATAAGTGCTTTGCATTCTTCTCTTCCTTGCCACACATTTTATAGATAGAAATACATTCATATCCTCAGGATATTATCTAATCCTAGGTGAGAATTTTTCATTTTAATAAGAATGATAAGATGACAATCTTGGGCCAAATCAAAGGATTTGAAATCTAGGACCATATATTCTTTTGTTTTATATTGTATGCTTTTGATATCAGCTGATAAGATTCCTTCATCGAGCATACTCTGACTCCCTTTTGGCCCCATGTGAGAATATCTAGGCCATCTTTAATTAGGATTTTATGCTCATCCAAAGTGGCCTTCAAGGTTTCAACTACTTTTTGAGGAACACTTTGTTGGCTAGGCATCTAAATGTGTCCAAATTCTCCAAATATATATATTCTTAGTTTCTACTTGTTTCTAATAGTGATGTATATGGGTGCAATTCAACCTAGTGAAGGTCTCTTTTGCCTCCTACATATTTTTTTGTAGCTTTAGGGCATGTAATTGTTGTTAGAGTCCTCCAAGAATAAGGTTGATTGGCCATAGTTGATTTCATAGAAACAATGTTCTTGTACTATGTGTTTGTTTTTCTAAGTATTGCACAAGATCACGGTTGAGGTCATTTTTACCTTTGATCCAATGCCACCATATTTTACCTACTAAAACTTTGTTCATAGATTGAATTTCCTTGATGTCTAGTCTCCTACACTTTTCAAGAGACAAACCTCATCCCATGCAACTAGGGCTCACTTCATTTTTTCATTGATTGGACCTCGCCATAGAAAAATTATTTGTATTGCCGAGATTGCCTTAATGATTTTCTAAAGTGTTGCTAATACTAAGAAGAGATAAGGGCATTACATGTAGGATAAAATTGAGAAGGATAAATTTTCCTACTAGGGATAGAAATCCAAAGGTCTAGTTTATGAGTTTAAGTTCTATTTTTTTAGGAAGATCTTCCCATGTGACGTTATTTAAAGCATCATCTACAAGAGGTGCTCCCAAGTATTTTTATGGGAGAGTTCCTTTATGGAAACCTAAGATTCAAGAAATAGTATTTTGAATGTTCATAATAGTATTGAAAAAGAAGATTAGGGATTTAACATGGTTGATTTGAGTCCCTAAGACCAAGATAAGTAGATTAATAGTTCTTTTGATGGTTTGAGCCTCTCAAATTGTAGGAATCCCCACCAACATTGTGTCATCAACAAATTGGAGGTGTGAAAGTGGATCTAAATGTTTTGAGGTCCTAATTCCATGGATGTTGCATTCTTGAGTTGCTTTCTTTAGACTTCTGCCATTATTACAAAAAGAAAGGGAGATAGAGGATCTCCTTTCCATATACCTCTAGAGGGATTGAATGGCCATGAGGGAGTACCATTAACTAACACATAAAATAAGGCCGAGCCAACCAATTTAAGTACCAAATTTGTCCATTCCCTATAGAATCCAAAAGCTCTCAACATTTTTTCCATGAAGTTCCAACTGAGGTGGTCAAAGGCCTTGGACATGTCAGGCTTTATCATCATTCCCACTTTTTTGAAGATTTAAGGGCGTGGATAACTTCACGAGTGATGATAATCCCATCCCAAATCTGCCTGCCTTCTACATAGGCCCCCTATTATTGGGAGGTAATCATCGACATGATGGTTTTGAGGTGGTTTGAAATTACTTTGGATATGATTTTGTAGATGACATTGTAAAGCGATATTGGCAAAAAATCATCCATTGTGTTGGTTTATTCTACCTTGGGTATTAATATTGTGAAGGTTGCATTTAGGGCTTGAAGAAATCCCCCCTGATCTCTCAGAGTCTTCCACTGCTACCTAGATATCTCGACCCACTATTTCCCAACAAGCTTTGAAAAAGTGAGTGGTGAAACCATCTGGACCTAAAGAATTACCAATTGTCATTTCATTGACCACTTGTTTGACCTCTTCCATGGTGATATTTCTCATAAGGGTTGCATTTTGCCTTTTTGTTATTAGGGAAGGAATGCTTTCTAGAATCATTTGAGTCACCCCTATTTTATCCTCTTATGGTTCCATTTGCATGTAGCGAGCTCTTAAATCTTTCTCTATATCTGTGCCAACTTCTAGCTTATCTCACTATACATTTCCCAAAGAGGTCATTATATTGTGAGGTCATCTATTAATCATTGAATTATGGAAAATTCTAGTGTTTTATCACCTTATTTTGGCCATTGAATTTGAGATTTTTGCTTACAAAGTGTCTCTTCTTCCTACGCTTTGTTATCTAATTGATCTTGGACTTGCTCCTCCTATAATTTTAGTTATGGTGTTCTACCTCCTTTTATGATTTTTTGTTGGATATTTTCCCTCTATTTTTCAAACTCCTTCTTAGCCCGACTTTCCTGAAAAACATATTTGCTCCATATTTTAAGTCTTCACTTGAGGGATTTCAATCTTTGTTGGATTACATACATTTTTCGTTCCTGGAAACCCCTTAGATTCACCACCATTCTTTGACTTTCTCTTGAATCTTTGGGTGTGAGAGCCATCATTTCTTGAATAATAAAGGTTTCAACTTTGGTCCTCCATCACTATCCCATTTTATTCTTATTGGTCGATGGTGTGATCTAGCATCTGACAAGATTTCTACTTCCATTGATCGCATATGTCCAATAAGAATTTTTGAGACTAAGAAGCAATATAGGCAAAACAATATTTGGTGAGATCCACCTCTTCGACTATTCCAAGTATGGAAACCATTTTGAGTTTTGACATCTACCAATCAGAATTGTTCAATGAGATATTTGAATTGTTTGTTTTCTTCTTCCAAATGATGGGTTCTCCTTCTTTTCTTTGAGAGATCAATGATTAGGTTGAATTCTTCTCCTCTTATCCAACCTTGGTTTTTGTGTTGATCTCCAATTATTTTCAGGGAATTAGTAAAATTTTCCTTTTGAACTAGATTATTTGGTCCACATGCATTGGTGATTAATCCATTTTGTTTGGATCCTATTCCTATGAAGTTTGTTCTGAGCATTGTATTTTTCTCTAAATGTTCCACATAACAACTTGGATTGGATGCCATATTATTGCCAATCCCCCTGAGAATCCATCTGCATCTATTGTTGTTGTTTCACATCCTTTCCAGATTCACTTGGCTATTTGGTCTAGTTTAACTTCGTCACATTTTGTTTCTTGTATAATCATAATAGTAGGTGACTCCTTATGATCCCATTTTTAAATATTTGTTACTTTCCCTTGGTGTTTTGACTTCTAATATTCCATAGAGTATTTTCATTTTTAAACTTTGGAGGGGGTCACCAAGAAGTGTTTTAGTAGCTCTATCGCCTATCCGGAGTGAATCAACATAGCCCCCACTTTTCAGATATTTTCTTGGGTAGATTTTCTCCCCCTTTTTTTTCTTCTCCACTTTTGTTTTATTTTAGGGCTATAGTTTTGATACCTAGATTCACTTGGTGTTCTTATCCTTGACTTGTAGCTCCCCTTTTCATATTTTTTTGGGGTAATTCCTTCTAAAGTTGAAGTAGTTGTTTCTCAAAGAAACTGTGCATGTGTCCCTCACAATATTTTTCTAATATAGCAATTATATTTGCATCTTCCATGTCAATTTATAGATCTTGTTCTTTGATTCCTCTTCTAATTTTGATAAGTCTTCCTCTTCTATTGTTAAGGTAGGATCACTTGATTCTCCTAAGTTTTGTTTTCTCCTTTTGAGATTTCTTCCTTACTTCTTTTTGTCTTAGGTGGTGTGTTGATTGGGAAAATTACAGTCCTTTATGTTACCTATGTTGTTTTGGTCTCCTCGATCCAAGCTTATGGTTGAAGATCTTCCTTTTCCTCAATTGCTAAGGCTCTGAAGCTATCACCTCCTTTTAACTTGCTTTGATTTGGATCCTTAAGTGTTTTCGTGCATGATTTCCTTTTTCTTTAGACTTTTGTGAACCCATCTTGGTCTTGTTCATATTCTACCTTGCTAGTTGGATTGAGTTTATTAAGAGGACAATACCTAAATAAGTGGCCAATACCATGACATTTATGGCATTTGAAGGGTACATGTTTGAAATCTAGTGTTTGATCCCATTCATTATCTTGAAAGATGATGCTTATAGATTCTAGCAAGGCTCATGAGACATTCATATAGATAAAAATTTGAGCATTAGAGATGTATTTACTTACTTTAGTGACTTTCAAGGTCTTCACAAAAGTGCCCAACGTGTTGTCGATGTCTTCTAGGGTCTCCTCTTCCCAATATTCCCAAGGGAAATAAGAAAGTTTGATCCAAATTGGCACCTCTCTAAAGTCCTTTTTTATGGTTGAACCTCTCTATCCAATATCTAACGTGCAACCCTGATGAGTTGAAGAAGTAAGGACCTTCTTCAAAAACCTTTTCCTAGTCTTTTGTGCCAATGAAAATTGTAGTGAAGAAACCCTTCGATCTTAGCCTAAGATCTACTTGAAATTTTGGTTTCCAACATGTGTTCACCCACCAAATTAGGACCTTCTCCATTGGCCAAATGCCTATGAACTTGCCAATGACAACATGGCCTTTCATGAACATGATATTTGCCCCTGTCTTAGAGGAAGTGGCCTCATATTGTGGCTTAGTCTCTATTTTGGCTAGGGACCTTCCCTTCTTCTTATGCCCATATGACATTCATGTCTCTACAATCATGGATTTAATCACTGCTACTTTGCCTTGAATGGATGCTTTTCCTACTTTGCCCATCTTAAGGCTTCTTTTTGTCTCTCCATTGACAACATCTTTGAAAGAGGGGATAATAGATTTGATTGCCTCCTCTAGCATACCCGTCATGACCTGCATCCTCTCTCAAAACCTCCCCGCCTCTGCAAAACCTACCAATTTACCCTAGGTCACGCGAACATGATTTCTCCATTCTTCCACCGTGTTTTTTCCGATTAACATCTCTACATTTGTTTTCAAAACTATAATAAGCTTTCCAACCACCAATGATTATCTTCTTGACACCGTGATTTTAGTTAAAACGACAATTGACATATATATAAGTACTTGTAAGATTGCACCTCTTCAATGGTGTTATCACCATACAAAATTAGAGGATAATTCTTTTTCTTTGATTTAATAACTATAATCTTGGTTTTATCAATATTAATGGTAAACTCATAATTTTTGCAAAATTGCTAGAGAATTTTGAGTTACTTGTGAATGTCTTCAATAGTTTTGGAACAATATCATCAACAAATAAGAGAGGAATGACAACTCCAACCATTTTAATACCATTGCATCCCTCCTCTTCTAAATGTTGTTCAATTTTATTGATACAAATGCCAAAAAGGGTAGGAGAAAGGGGAGACCCTTGCTTAACACCTATACTACAATTATTCGATATATACCACTCATTATTACATTGCATCTTAGCAATAATATTTTCGTAGATCCTAATCACAAACCATGGAGCTCATGTGGGATACCAATTTTTTCTAGTGTTTTCAATGGCTTAAGAACACGTGTTTCCTCTTAAGAGGTCACAAGTTCAAATCCAGAGGGGGGTAGGGTATGTATACCTCCGTAGACTTTACCAGTCAAATCGCTGGGCAGAGGGGGGTCCCTTGTCCCACAAACAAGGGGGTCTCATACACTAATTTGGTGTGGCTTGACTGTGACCTTAAAAATAGATTATTATTATTATTATTATAAGAATTTGACATATATCATGATAAAATGTTTTTGAATCATTAGCTTGTATGGTGATGTACTTGTTATTATTTATTTATATCTCAAATTTATTATTTATAGGACATAATTAATATCACTGATGGAGGTTGAAGATGCTTATTTATAAATGTTGGGTGAAAATAATATCTACCAAGCTAGCATTATAATCCTTGTGTGTGTCTTTATATAAGAGGCAAGATTGCAATTGAGGCTTTGTATCTTGGCTTCATATATGGGGTTAAGAAAAAGTTGCTTGAGAAAAGCACATGACCCCTTTGTCAAAGCTTTATTGAGGACTAGCATGTGATACTGACTTTCTTCTAGATACACATAAGGGTTGAGACTACTACTTTAGTCTTGGAGTATGACCTAAAGCTACTTCTAATTGGCTAAGAGCTCAGATTCTTCCTTGAATGTAAGGAAATAAGTTAACGACCCAAGACCTAGAGGCACCTAGTATGAGCAGAAGTCTACCCCTTTATGGACCACCAACATGTTATTTTAGGTGGCCAAGTTTTGTCTACACCTAATGATGTTGCTACATGTTGGAGTATTGAGATTATATCAATAGAGGCTACACCAATATCCCTTTGTATTGTATGTTTTTTCCTGCTTTGAAAAACCTACACACACACACACACACACACACACACACACCAAATTCTTTAACACTAAATCATCTTCAATGATACAATCATTCATATTTATCATCAACCATTATTTACCATAATAATATTTTTATCACAGTCAGAAGTAGAAAACTCATAAGTTTCAACGCCCAAAAACGATTTTTTATAAAGTACATAAATTTACTTTTTAATCCAAGTGTGATTAATACAAAAGCCTTTTGTAGAATTCAAGAAAGTATTTTTGTGAAAGTTTCTTATCTTAGGGGGTTAACTCTCATGGATATTCCTTTGCTTAAATGTCCTTTGTGTGATATAATCAAGTGTCTTCTCACCTATGTTATTAGAAATCAACCCTCTTGTAGTATGAACTCCTTTAGGCTACGGAGTTATGAGCAACATAATAATTAATTTAAGCGAAACTACAATCTCTCACATGGAAGGAAAAAAATGATGTATTTAATCATATCCAACCAACTAAAGCTTCTCCTAACACAACAACTAACTAATTCACATTGATTTATACATGTATATTGTTGTCCAAGTTTAAAAGATTGAGCTAGATATGGCCCACTTGAGACAATTGCTTGATTTTTCGGGGGCGCCACAATGTGCACCATGGGGAGCCACAAAGTGCTTCTCTTGCACATTTAGTTCTATCTAAACAATCTTAATGCCACGAAGGAAGGCCTTGCTATTAAGTGAAACATGCTATCGGGGAACAAATAAAATAATGCCATAGTTGGCCCCATACACAACACAATGATAAGTTATTGACGTCCACTTTTCTCGTTGTATAAGTCGATAGAATTTGAACGTAGAAATGTTGAATGCGAGTTTATAATTTTAGAATTTGAACTTAGAAATGATGGAACCTAGATTTCTAAGTGAATGATGAAATTGAAATTATGTGTTTTTTGGAATGGACTTAAGGGTAGAAATATAAGAATAAATATTGAAAAGTAAAAATGTAAAAAATTTCAAATCATGTCCATCCTTAACCCTAACCCTAAAATTTTAGGTCATAGAAACTATCTCAAAATGCTAAAAGTGACTTAGATGAAATGGAGTTTATATATATATATATATTTTTATGTAAACATGAGAGTAGGGAATATTACTAGTGAGAAATGCAAACATATCCATGCCTTCTAAGGTGAAGTGGGAGATTTTGAAACGATAGATACCAAAATTACTTAAGGGATTCAGTTGCCCACCGGTGGGAAGAAACATGAGATACACAAGACGTAGAATATTCTTCATACCGGGGGTTGTTGGGAGAGGCTGTGTTATATATAAACCCTAAATGCCATAACTTGTTTCTCATTTTTATTTGAGGGAGACGAAGAGGCAGTCATTCTGTTGTGACAGTGGGAAAGAAGGAGAAGGGAAAGGCAATGGACCACTATGAGCGGCCGGGCTATGGCAGAGACGCTGCCCCTGCTAGTAGAAGGTCTCCAGTCGGTTACCAATACTATAATGGTACGTTACTTTTTTTTCTCTTATTTTGTTCGCTTAGGGGTTTCAGATTCTGGTACTGGTGAATGAATTTAAATAAATAAGCATTTACATTTAAACTCCTTCTGATTGACTCTGCTAAATGGTAATCAAGGCCATTGATTGTTGATTGATCCATGAACTTCTGCCCATTTGAAACAATATGGATATGCCATTGTGGTGGTGCCCGCATCGATGAGAACATCCTCATAAACTGAGGAGGCCCTCTTATGCCAGGCCAATGCTGGAAGTTTGCTTTCTTTGAAAAATGAAGAGCGTCCTAACTTCTTGCGGACTTCGATAAATTATAGAGTCTGACGTCCACGCGGGCACAGTTTGTGAACAATTTTACCCTATTCCCCTCCCATCGGATGGGTTGAAGTCATCCATTCTGACTTGTTTGGTCTCCATCATCGGTTTCCTCCCAACAGACACGATCTCATTGAATGAGACAGAGAAAGTGGTATAACGAGATGGTATTCCTGTATTACCCCCCCTTCAAGAAGGGCATTAGGCTTCTTAGAATCTAACAATGCATGTTCCCTCTATTTTGATCTACTTCTAATTTTCTTTGTCCTCGGGGCTTCCTACATTTAGAGGTGTCATACTGAGAGTGTGGGGCTTGTTTCCTAGCAATCCATCAGTGCGGCAAGATGATTCAACTACAATTGGATCATGGTTGCGAGGCTCGATTTGTTAGCATAATTAGCATTAATGAAATAAGCTTGCTAGGAGTCTTGTATTCCCCATAGGTAACCTGACTTTATGCATTTTTTCATTAAGCCGTTGGATCTTGGATGCTGCATTCTAACAAAATATGCATATGCAAATGATTGTGGTCTTGACCAACTAACCAGCGAATGACTATTCATCAATTACTTGGTTGTCATACCTGTGATGCTGCTTAGTCTTTCAAGTCCATGATACTTAACTAATCTAGCAGAGCAACAACAAATACAAAAGTAGATTATCTTAAAGGGCACCTTTGGACATCCCAACATAATGTATTTTCGACATTGTTAGATTGAATCCCCATTGATCTCTGTCATATGATTGATTTGTTTAGGCTTTTCGCAGATGCAAGAATTATTCATTTTCATTTTTGGATTTTAAGTTTGCGATGGAATTTATTCAGGCAACTCATGTGCCCATCATTAGTGAAGATAAGAAATGATCATTGATTGAAAGATATGAAGCGATGCAAGAGAGAAATTGTGGGGTCAGCTGATTGGATAAGATAGAAGGAGTCTGGAGAAAAGGGTAAGAAATTAAAAGAAGAGGAAAAAACAAAAAAGATAAATTTAAAAACAGAAAAAACAAAAAAGATAAACTTAAAAACAGAAAAAAACAAAAAAGATAAACTTAAAAACAGAAAAAACAAAAAAGATAAACTTAAAAACAGAAAAAACAAAAAAAGATAAAGATTAAAACAAACAAATAAAGATAGGAAGGAAAAAGAAAAAAAGATAAAGATTAAAACAGAAAAATAGGAGAGAGAAAGGGGTAGGAAGTAAAGACGAGGAGAAGATTTGGGGAAAAAGGAATTAAAGATGAAAAGGTAAAGAAAAGGAGAAGATGGATGAAAATGAAGGAAAGGAGAATAAAGAATAGGAGGAAAAGACGAGGGTGAGGCAAGGAGGATAGATAGTGAGAGAAAATCTAGGGAGATGAGGGGAGGGGCGAAAGAGAGGAAAATAAACCAGAAGGAAACTAAACAAAAAGAAAAGGTCATAAAAGTGTGGATTATTATGGGAGTCGAGGATTGACTGATGGAGAAACCATCTTCTTTATTAATATTGTTGGGGTTCCTTTCTATTTCGATGGCTTCTCAGATTAAGTGAGTGGAATAGTGGGGATCTTTAGCAAGGATTTTGGTTTGATCAGAGCAAATTCTTTCTCCGCTTTTATGACCTTTTCTTTCTGTTTAGTTTCCTCCTAGTTTCTTTTCCTCTATGTTCTCCCCTCCCCTCATCTCCCTCTTTTCTTTCTCTCTGTTTGTCCCCCTTGCCTCACCCTCATCTTTGATTTCTTATTCTTTATTCTCCTCTCCTTCGTTTTCATCAATCTTCCTCCTCCCTATATTTTCTTTACCTTTTCATCTTTAAATCCTTTTTTCCCATATCTTCCCTTCATTTTTACTTCCTCCCCCTTTCTCTCTCCTATTTTTTTGTTTTTTCCTTTTCTTTTAATTTCTTACCCTTTTCTCCTTTTGTCTTATCCAATCAATCAACCCTTTCTCTCCCAACTTCCCTATTATCTATTATTTATTCTAATAATCTCGCATTGCTTCATATCTTTCAATCAATGATCATTTCTTATCTTGATGATGAGTACATGAGTTGCCTAGAACGTCAAATTCAATAAACTCCATCACTTATTTTAAATCCAAAAATGAAAATGAATAGTTCTATCATATGAGTTTTGAAATATATTTTCAATTAATGATTGCTTATAGCCCAAGATACCTTTCCTTAAAAACCAACAAAGTTGTTTGGAACATGTCTTCCTTGTGTCTATTCTAATTTAACTTTTAAGTATTTCTAAGAGCACATACTTGATTCGTTGGCCATAACTTTTGTTAGTCTTCGATTAGAAGAATTGGTCAAGATACAAATGGGTTAGTCATGACTTTGAGTGTTATCATCTTTCTATATGAGCTTGAGATTTTCTTTAATTGAATATGTCACATAGAGAATTTTCATAAGCGCTCTTGTGTAAGTCATAGTTGAGTCTGATAAATTGGAAAGGGTTTGGAATTCACTAGCAACCTCTAAACACCCTTCCAAATTGAAGTAAGTGAATACTTAATTTTGACTTGTCAAATGAGTTTGTGAACATGGTTGATTTAAGGTAAATTGGCTTTTTGTTTGTTAAAGCAGGATGGGGTTTCTACATAGGTCGAGTCAACTAAAATAGAGTTCAAACACGAAAATAATCGTCTATACAAAGAATTCTCCACTCGCTTACTTATTCTCAAATCGACATGCTTCTATTCTCAAATCGATATATTTGAGCTTTTCTTCAATTGAATACGTCACATAGAGAATTTTTGTAAGTGTTCTCGTGTAAGTCACAGTTGAGTCTGATAAGTTGGAAAGGGTTTGGAATTCAATAGCAACCTCTAAATACCCTTCCAAAGTGAAGTAAGTGAATACTTAATTTGACTTGTCAAATGAGTTTGTAAACATGGTTTATTTAAGGTAATTTGGCCTTTTGTTTGTTAAAGCATGATAGGGTTTCTACATAGGTCGAGTCAACTAAAATAAAGTTCAAACACAAAAATAATCATCTCTACAAAGAATCCTCAACTCGCTTACTTATTCTCAAATTGACATGCTTCTATGCTTCTCAATTTTTAGATAGTCATTGGATTTGGTGACTTAAATCAACAGTGAGCCACCTTGTTGTTTCGAGGCCCCCCCATAGGCAATTGGAAAAGCTCTATTCTTTGATCTTCCATTGTTTACTCTGCATTGTTCATTGGTTGTTAAAGAAAAAACATGACGGGACATCGTGGCCTCAAATCGTTCTTCTTTTACAATTGCTTCTAGTTAGGAACTTTCCCCAATTAGAACCTTTGTGGCAATAAGTTCGATCCATGGACAATGAATTGAATTATTGATGTTATTATATTGCAGATAGCTTCGTTGGCACTTTGTCTACGTCTCTTTCCTTCGTAGGCATAATGTTTATGACGCTTTAGGTACTTTGTCAATGACTTGAGTTGTGATTAGCTTCTTGTTGATGATGCTTGTCAACGATTTTTTTGGCAACTTTATCACCTAATTTCTTTGTGTTACTTTCATTATTATTCTATCAACTTTCAATTGTTTCTAGGGACTTAGGCAAAATTTGCCTTTTGGCAACAAACCTCTTTGATGTGTTAGAGTTATCCTTTACCAAGGTTCTGATAATCCTTCACGATTTCACTTCTTATGATCTTTACTTCTCAAGCAATGGTCGTGAATGGGGTTTTATTCAAGATTAACATTCAAGTTATTTTATTTTACAAAATAACAAACTTTGCAAATGGGCATAACTGTTACTTAAAGCATTCCATGAAGCACATAACCAAAACTTATACCAAAATTTGCCTTTTGGCAACAAACCTCTTTGATGTGTTAGAGTTATCCTTTACCAAGGTTTTGATAATCCTTCATGATTTCACTTCTTAGGAGCCTTACTTCTCAAGCAATGGTCGTGAATGGGGTTTTATTTAAGATTAACATTCAAGTTATTTTATTTTACAAAACAACAAACTTTGCAAATGGCCATAACTGCTACTTAACGCATTCCATGAAGCACATAACCAAAACTTATATTAGACATAAAGTAAAGATACATAATGTCTAATTAATACTCTTATTTTAACAAGAAGGCATCAAAATTGATTACTGTAGGTATTAACTCACGAATATATTCCCTGAGTTGGGGTCTTGATTCGACAAGTGAACTTAGGTTCTATAACTCATTTATAGGGTACTTGGTTTCCGTGGGGCATTCTTAGTGGCTTTATACTTATGGACCCTTTCTAGCCTCTTACAAGGATTGATGACAATTCAATAGCATAAGATATCCATTGGGTTATACTCTATTGCTACATCAAGCTTTGCTAACCTTTGATAATTAGTTAGTGGACCAAAAACAAGGTGTCACACTTCCATTGGGGAGTGCTTTCTTCGTGGAACATGCTTTTAGGAGATGGGGTAGATGGTTAAATGCCCACTTGTCTAAGACTACCTTTGATAATTAGTTAGTGGACCAAAAACAAGGTGGCACACTTCCATTGGGGAGTGCTTTCTTCGTGGGACATGCTTTTAGGAGATGGGGTAGATGGTTAAATGCCCACTTGTCTAAGACTTGTTTACATGTGCCACTTGTTCAAGACTCCAATCTCGTCAAATCAATAACCCCTAAAGTAATTGTATTTGCTTAAGCTTTATTCACATAAAATCTCCGGTTTTTCTTGAGGTGGATAACATGTTCAAATAATATTTTATATGTCACACATCCTTATAATGGGGCATTGGATCTCAAAATCCCATATACAAATTGAGGATGTTACTTTATTGCATAAAACATTTATCTTCAAAACCAAATGTCAAAATTGGGGTATTATAGGAGAAGTGCTCAATCTTCTTTAGTTTTTTTAACTTGTAAGGCATTTGATTTGTGGCAACTCAACCTACCATAGGGTGCACACAATAATGGTTGGAAACTGGAAATCATTGGAAAGCCTCTTGAATTCTTCTAAAAGTGAAGCATTTAATTGGGTTTGGAAATGACCTTCTATGTCGATGAAGTTCACATCTGTGTTCATGTGCATATGATCTAGTTCTATTAAGATTGAAGGTTTCAACTTGTTTTACTAGTTTTAGCTTGTGGGATTTTTAGTCTCACTAACTACTTGATTCCCCTAATATATTTGGTGGTTTTCATATGTGCACGTGCTTAAAATGTTCTATTAGACATAAATGGCTAGTTGTGTGAAGTTTAGTTCTATGCATTAGATTGTTAACACATTCCAAGCCACAGTGACAAGCCTTAAAACCTTAGCAATTCTTATAGACATAACTAATGGAATTGTGACATGGAAAGAGATAAGTGTCCTTTTATTAGCATCTTAATCCTTAAAATCATCTTTTTTAAACTAAGATAAGATTATTGCATGAAATTCTTTATTTGTACATCATAGTCAAATTGGTTGAATAAATTATTGAGCTCAACTTGGTTGAATATCATATGCAAATATAATTAATAAGCCCACATGCAAATCCTTAATACTCTATGACATTTGCCAAGAGTTTTGATTGCTTGTTGCATCAAGAGGCCCATTCTACAGTGCAATGTGGGGAAGAGATGTAATGTAACGTTGACATCAACATATGTTGTTCTTTTATATGGAATTTGTTTTCCATGATGCTTATATTTTAATATGAAATTAATAATTATTACTAATAGATTAATAATATAATAGTAGGTCGGCTAAATATAAGCCAACTTAGATCCTTCTCAATTTAGATCTATAAGGGGATAAGGGGCATCAAATCCCTTAGAGCTGCAAATGTCCAGTTTTTGCACTCTCAAAATTGTTTGCACCTTGATGAATTTCATCCCTTTTGGCACTTGATAAGTCTGAGGTTAAGATGGATCTAAGCTAGTTTTATGACAATACCTTATAAGTTATAACTTATGCTACTTTAATTAGTTGTAAGGATGGTGCATTTAGTACTTGGTTATATCTTTCCTTGGTTACTAGTAGGAAAATGTGACATGAAGAGTCTTCTATGGCTTAATGTTGTTCAGATGGAACCCATCAAGGCCACATGCCTTATCAATGACCATGTTTTTTGGCATTGGTCAATTCTTGGGCTACAAACCATGACTTTTAGTATCTTGGGTTAGAATTTATTAGGGACCTTACATTTATAGCCTCCTATAACTATCTTATGAGCTTTAAAATCTCCTTGGGATGAGGCTTGATCATGCTATCATGTAAATCTTTCATAGTGTTTTAGGGATAGTAATTTGGCTTTGCGTAGACTTGAGGGATAAAATTGCTCAAGGACATGCTTGATCTACGATGTTTGTTGGAGGTCCTAATCAGTGAGTTTGATGGAAGAAATTGAGCTCTCATGTTGCTTTAGCATATTATTGTTTACTTGTCAAAGATATGCAAATAAATCTTTTGTTGATTTTAAAGATTATATTTACATTCTTTACATAAATTTTTTTATTGAAAGAATTTGTTTGTCATACCCTCTAGTGAAGAAGGTTCTAAGAGCATTAAGGAAAGGACACATTTTAAGGCCCCTTTATACAAGTGTTAGTTAATAGGTGACAAATATAATGCCCAAACCACATTTTATTAGGTTTTTAAATAGCCCCCAAACAAATGAGAACAAACTAGAGGAAACACGTTATTTTCCTGTGAGCAACAAATGTAGATTGGATAGATATTGATGTTGACACAAGAGTGAGAGAAGTCATTGGGCTCATGTTAGGAGAAGAACATGCAGAGTGTGAAGTGCTGGAAAGGTAGTTAGGATCACTTGAAGAGTCTGTGCAAGGAGTTGACAAAGTCAAAGAAGAAGGGCAAGACTCGGGGATTGACTTTGTAAACAAATGATGCATTGGTAGACGAGACATTGTTTATGACATCAATTGAGCACATTTTGTGAAATACTTGTGGTTCATCCACTTGAGGGCTTCATCACATGACTTCATAAAGGGAGTGATTCTTATCCCATCAAAATGTTGAAGGAGTTAAGGTAATTTTGGTTTTCAAAATTTCATTAAATTGTTGGTATAGAAGTTGTAAAAGTATGTTGTGATGATGGTTACATGGAGGAGATTTCAAATATCCTTCATTTTCCAAATCTAAGAAAAAAATTCACCTTTTAGTCATCGAGATTATAAATGTTAGGTATACTAGAAAGTTCTACAATAAGTATTGCTTGATTATTAAGGGAGGAAAATTTGTAGCAAAAGGAATGCAAGTTAGTTACTATACAACTTGTGTTGCTTGCTAAGTTGCAGGAAATTTGGCTCACCCATTTCAATATCGAGTATTGAAATGTGTAAGAAACATCCCAAAATGTTCTTGGGTCATTTCATGATTTGGAAATGGATTTGAAACATTTTAGAGTTTTCACATGTTTCCAACTTGATTAAGTGCTTTTTGCCAACAACTAACCATTGTTTGGGGCCATGTGGGGTCTGCACGACCCCTAAAAACCAATAAAACATCAAACTACTTAAAAACAAATGAATGTAATTTCTTGAGCAAAAGTTTCATATTTAGTATTTTCAATGAGAAGGGGAAAAAAGAAGAAACCCTAAGTGGGTTTCTTTTCTTATAAAAGAAGCTCACTTATCTTTCTCTCCCCACACTTTCTACAACAACTAACCATTCCTATGACAACATTAGGAGCCATTTCTATGGCACTTCTAGCAAGAAGAGTGTTGTGGGAAGCAAGAAGGTTGTTGTGGGATTTATTATCAATAGTGGGCAACATTCTTTTGTGATTTTTCAACATCCGTGGCCCTCAAAGTGTTGTTTTCTTGCTCCTAAACCAAAATTGGGTAAGTAGAGTGATATTTATCCTCTTTGTAGGCATGTGAAAAAACTTGTACACATTCTAGGGGGTGGCTCTTGGGAATGGAGTGCACTCCTTGTAAGAATCACTTTAAGGGCTTGCATGAGTGAAGGCATATTTGTTGCATGAACCAAGTAACAATGTTGATGGTTGTGAGAAAACAACTCTAGCACATGAAAGGGATCCATATGAAAAATGGCATAATGATACTCAAAAAATCAAATCAAGGAGAGTCCAACTTGCAAACCCTTCTCCATTCACCATTAGATTGGAGCAAAGGATTTCTCAAGAAGCTAGGAAGAGAAGATCGGTGCAACAAGAACTCTAAAAAACTATGCCCTCCTCGAGATCACAAACTAGAAAAAATGTTGAATGTTGAAGGCAAGGAAGAAATTGAGACAAGAGTGGAAAGGGTCATTTGTGTATGTTGAATCCCCTTCAATGTGGTTTGGTCTTCCTTTTGCTAAGGCTTGGTGAGGGCAATTAACACTACCCCTCAAGGTTTCAAGGGCCCAAACTATGAGAAACTTTGAACTACATTGCTCACGAAGGAGAGACAACTTATTGAGGATGTCTTAGCCCTAATTTGTTCTTCATGGAGTGGCTCATGGGTTTCTATTGTGCCATATGGGTGTACAATTATGTAGCATAAGCCATTGGTCAATGTCATTGCTTCTTGAAGCAGGTGCAAAATGAGAGGGGCAGGGGAGAAGTCCTTGCGTCCATATCAAAGACGGAGGTGGACATATAGGAGGAAGAGGATAGAAATGCCTCTGTAGGGTTCTCGTCTATGGAGAAGGAGCCAATACATTGTTTGACAATGTCCTCAAGGGAGAGTCTAGGTATGAGCATGCTAGATGGTGAAGCCCTGGGAGGAAGTCTGGAATGGTTTGTTGAGATAGTTTTAATAGTCGAGGTTGTGGAAAGTTGAAACAACTCGATGATGACAAATTGGTGTCTTAAGGGGGGGGGGTGAGGAATTAGCCTGTGTTGAGAGCTAGGATGAGACCTATGTTGAGATTAGGAATTGGGACTCATCAAGAGCCCTTTGGGGACATGTCTGCTAGTTGAAGAGCAAGAGAAAATTTGTAATCTCACAAATCTAGTCTTGGAAGTATCTTGTGTTTGTGCCTATTGCTTGCAATTACTAGAAGATGGGACCAAAATAAAGAAAGAAGTGATACCCTTGATGCAATACGTCGAAGAACCTTGTAAGATACGAGATCTATGTCCTAACACCTCCCTCATAAAAAGAGCTAGGCATATCTAGTCTAGGTAGAGGGAACAAGTAGCGAGGGAGCCCCTTTACCAAAGGTATTGGAAGCTCCTTCTAACATCATAATAGGTGAGACATTTGAAGATGTGGTGCTCCTTCGATTCAATCTCTTGCAGGTGACAACCTACAAATCCTCTTCGACTGTGGAATTTGATGATTTGTCTCAAGTGAGAGATGCAAAGAGTAGGCACAATCACATCTTTTGGACTCCACGTGTAGTCCATAATTTGAACCTTAATACCATGGATTATGGATCTCATTGGGGAGGTTAGAGAATTATAAAATTCATCACCAACCATCACTTGTTTCAAGTAGTGTTTCAACAATTCTCCAATTTGGAGTTGTTGAAAGATGTTGAGACAAAATGTCTCAAACTTTGTCATGTTGTGCTGCCTTTTAAGGTTAAATAAGCATTATTGACTATGGTGGTGAGTGAGATTTAGGCTATTGTTTCACAAGAGGTTCCCGTGCCTTTATTTATGATGTATATTTTGCAAAGATTGTGAGGGAAATAATTTTTGATAGGTGGAACCAATTCAACACTCCCTTGCACACTTTAGCCCATGCCTTAAATCTTAGATTTTATGATGATGACCTCAATGCTCAAAGCAATGGGAAGAGGAAGGCTTCACATAAGGATAGGGAGGTGGCAATGGGAGTGAAGACATCCTTCATGAGATTAGGTTCCACCTTCATGATAAACTAAAGTGAAGGATGGATTTGCTAAATTTGCTGCTGGACATGAGGACTTTTCAGATATATTAGCCGTGCAT
This sequence comes from Picea sitchensis, assembly GCA_010110895.2. Classification (NCBI taxonomy): domain Eukaryota; kingdom Viridiplantae; phylum Streptophyta; class Pinopsida; order Pinales; family Pinaceae; genus Picea; species Picea sitchensis. The sequence continues at coordinate 54,675 of SNQJ01S0051188.1, forward strand.
TAGAGGAAAACTATGAACCCTATTTAATGGTGGATTTGCAATGGAGCGAGTTCTCTACACTTGTAAATAGTTTCCATTTGTATTTTTTACAAGTGGCAAGCTCGTCATCAATAGAGATGAATTTGAGCACCTATGGCTTTATTCACTTTGTGAATCCCAATAGGTTGGGAATTTAGAGGGCAAAGGATCTTGTCTATTTGCATTTGAAATTTTGCCTTGTGTCTCTTAGGAGTGATGAATATTAGAGTGGGATTCTAAAGAATGGGATGTGGATCTTGAAATTCTTAATTTGGACGTCTCCTTTTTTGCTCTAAATGTTGGAAAATCATCTTATATTCATGCGTCTACTATTATAGGCAGGTCTTGTTTGACTTATGTTGAGCTAGAAAGAGATCGTAAAATGACAATTTCCTTGATGCAACTTAGATTTGAGATTTTGTAGAAGTTGTTTGCTTGGTAGGAAGCACTTGAATGCCTCTAACTTTTGATCGATGAGATAAAGAGGCGTTAGAGCTAATGCATATTGATATTGTGGGTCAACCAAAGTGGTCTTGGAAGGAGCAAGTATTTTGTCACTTTTATTGACGATTTCTTTAGAAAACTTGGGTCTTTTCTCTAAGGGTTCAGGGCTCATGTTAGTTGACAAACATCCAGATTTGGCGGTTTTTTTGACATATCTTCATTGAAGCTTAGTTCAGAAGTTTTAGATTGAAGATTGAATAGATACCAATTTATGCACTAGTTCACGTTTCCTTATTAGTATAATTATTCAGACTTGTGATTGAGGAGGAGAATGTTAGATTGTGAGTCCCCAGATAATCACAAAGTCCTAGACCAACTTCTTATGAGTTGTCATCCTTATCTACCGATGAGGTGTTATCATTATTCACTGATGAGTTGTCAGTGAGATCTAGATCTAGAGGTTGTCAAATCCATGTACTATAAATTGATATCATGAGATGAATAAAAGCGTAGAATATGGCTTAAAGCCTTTTCCACCAAGTTTGTCTTGCCTATCTTGTGTTCTATTTCTTAACAATGGCTACATTTTCTATTGGAGGAACTAAGTAGTTCTTCATCTCTATCGATGATTTTTCTGGCTTTCTTTGGGCATACACCATTAAATCTAAGAATGAGGTATTTAGGAAGTTCTGGGAATTCAAATATTTGGTGGAAAATCAAAGAAACATGAAGATCAAGTGTCTCAACATTGATGGAGGAGGTGAATATATTAGCTATGTGTTCTAGTTATTTCTCATATCTCAGGGCATCTCTTGGTAGAGAACTATTCCTTACACTCCATAACAAAGTGGAGTAGTAGAATGGAAGAATAGGTTTATCATGGATATGGATTGTTGCATGCTTCACTCCAAGAAAATGAAACTTTTGTTATGGGGAGACATAGTGGTTTGTATAGCCCATATCATCAATAGAGCACCTTCTCGTGTTTTCACAGGTATGATTCATTGTGAGAAATTGTATGGCAACAAACCATCTATTTTGCATTTCAAAATCTTTGGATCTAGTGTACATGCCCATGCTCATAATGGAAAGTGAAACTCATTAGCATCTCCAAAGTCTTGCAACACTTTAGTTAGCTACAATGAAACTTTTCGGGGATATCACCTTT